>CAUZXS010003782.1:40000-70000 GCA_963585895.1 Sepioteuthis lessoniana | reverse complement strand
AATAGAGGTATTTATTGGGTTAGTTTAGGTCATTTGCTTTAATGGTATAAGAAACCTTTATATATATATATATATATATATATATATATATATATATATATATATATATATATATATATGGTTTGGTTGTGTTTTATTGCATATCCACCCTTATGAATTATTTAATAATAAATCCTGTTATATATATGAATAGGATTTATATATATATATATATATATATATATATATATATATATATATATATATATATATATATATTTTGGGATTTAGCATTAATGAACTCATAAGAGTTGATATACCATAAAATTTAACCAAACTAAACTTATTTAAAAATAAATTACCAACCAACTATTCACTTACAAATCTCTCTCTCTCTCTCTCATATATATATAATTTTTAAGCAAGTAGTTTGTAGATGATATTATTTTTCAATGAGCCAGATCTCTTTTTTTGCACACAATTAAATTGTTTCAAGTATTGTTTATTGTACTCCACATTCCCCAAATCTTCTGGGCACCCACTGGGAGAGGAGTCTTATCCCTCTGCTGAGATGCGGTTAGTATATTTTACTGCCCTGTCAAATGGGCTGGCATTTATTGGAGGAACAAATTCAATCCTACTTTTACTCTAAGGCATATAATTTTGTGGGTGGGGATAAGGTTAAGATTGAACCTTTGAGCTTATTATCACCTTGTCAGCTGGGCTTAAAATACACTAATTGTATCTCTTGCAGAGTAGTAAAACCCCTCAGAAAAGGGACTTCATGAATATGTCTCATGGCGAGGCTCCAGTTCTGGAGATCTTGGGAGTTTTAAGTGTCCTTTCATTGCTATTACGCCCAGGTTTACTCTAAACCAGAAGGGTAGTACCAGGTTGACATGCTGTTAAAATCAATCAATATATGAGCAGGATGTGACACAAGATCAGTATTTAAAGCAAAGTTTAACAGGTTTGAATTCAGAGTCTTCCTTTTCCTAGATCAGTTGCCATACCATGGTTAAAGAGCTTAGTTTACCCATAGTTGAAGGGAGAATATTTATATCTTTTATTAGAGTATGTGAGCTTAGATAGATTATGTCAAATAACTGGATTATGTGATTGCTTTGATCTTAAGCACTTGGTTTTAATAAGTTGCTAATCATTGAATTTCCTTTTACTTTTTGATTGAATATTTTTTTAGTTATATCATTAAAAACAAGAAAATGAATATAGTTGATTATAAATTCATTTCACCAGCTGCATAATTTGTTCTTCAGATGTATTTGAACAGAAATTTGTTTCTTTTTAACCGTTAACTTAATGGTTAAAAAGAAACAAATTTCTGTTCAAATCCATTTGAAGAGACAGTTAGAGAAGCTAGTGAAATAAATTTTTAATTGAGTATATCGATTAATTTTTTAGTTTTTAATGATATATTTTGCTCTGCATATGTATTCATATATATATTTATATATGTTTATTAGCCGTGCATTAGGTACTCTTTCTGGATTATTTTTAAGTCTATTCACAGACTTAAATGATATATGGTTGGTTGGTTGGGTTTTATGGCATTTCAACCTTTGTAGGTTATTTAACACCAAATCCATTTTTATACAAATTATCAGTTCTATTTCAAACAATTCAGTTTAGCGTGAGTTCTCGGTTTAATTGTCAAAATCATTTCTACTTCAAGCAATTCAGTTTCACATAAGCATAAATTTTCTCCACACAGTTAAATGTCAAAACAGTGCTATATTAAACCATTCAATTTAGCATAAGTACAGCTTCAATGTTAAAAACAGTTCTATTTCAAAAAATTCAATTTAGCATAAGTACTCAGTTTGATTGTCAAAAACATTTCTTATTTCAAGCTATTCAGTTTTGTCAAACCAATCTAATTCAAACAATTCACTTTAGTATGAGTATAGATTTTGTTTACACACAGTTAAATGTCAAAACAGTTCTATTTTAAACAATTCAGTTTAGCATAAGTACAGCTCCATGTCAAACAATTCAGTTTAGCATATGTATTCAGTTTAATTCTATTTAATCCATAGGTAGGGCCCTACCAGGTGCTACCGTTCCGGGCCAGAGTGCACCTGGGAGCAATTGCAAAGAAGGGGCACTCCATATTCCCCAAAGCCCCAGCATCACTGGAACCTCATATCAGATTGTTTAGACTGCAGAGGTGTAGTCAGTATATTCTACAGCCCCAGCTAACTGGGCAATTAAATGATATGCTGTGTGTGTGTGTGTGTGTGTGTGTATATATATATATATATATATATATATATATAATCTCAGTAGGTTGTTAAAAAGTTGGAGTATCTATAATAAGAGCACTTGATGTCTGAGATAGTGCATATCTATGCAGTATAATAGTTGTTCTTGTAGGAAATAGAATTAGCAATCTGAACTCAAACCTGGATGATGCTGTTTGCATTTTACTTTCCACTAATATCCTTGGGAAAGGCATGAATCCATTTGTTTTTCTTTTCCCAGCTATGTGTCAGTAGTAGAGAGAGACTTGGCTTTTTAGCCTTGGTATATTATCCAGTCTTGGAGAAGGACAAATCTGAATTGAAACCAACATTACTCTGCTTAAAAAAGTTGACCTTTAAATTACATCCCACTTTAGGTGAAGGGTTTGGGTAAATACAAAAAACATACAAGGCGCATACGATAAGTTTCCAGACTTTTTTCGTATGGGTATTTAAAATTGTCGTAGAATCTTGAAAAATCACTGTTATTGCTATACATCTTATGTGATGACTGACTAATTTTTATGATAACAGGTTCAAATGAGCAGCTACAGCAGGAATTGGAATACACCCTACTAAAGCCTGATTGTCACAGCTGGTGAATTTCAAAAATGCAATCTGACACTCTAAAGTGTCAGATTGCATTTTGGAAAAAATGCCACAGAAACCTAAGGAATGCTTCAGACTGCTTTTTGAGCATCTTGCATGAATCGAGCATCAGTTTTTGAGTGGCATAAGAGATTCAAGGAAGGCATGGACTCTGTGAAGGATGATGAAAGGTGTGGGAGGAGTAAGGAAGTCAATACACCAGAGTTGATTGGCCAAAGGGTTAGGGTTACTATGTTGAGGTTTTAAGGGAGTTTATGAAGAGATTCCTAGGGAAGAGGCCAACACTCTTCAAATCGGGTCAGTGGCATTTCCACCAGGACAATGCACCAGTCCTCAACTCCATCCTTGTCACAGACTATTTGAGTAAGATGGGCATTAAGACAGTTCCTCACCATTCCTATGGTCCAGACCTTGCTCCCTGTGACTTTTAGTTATTTCCTAAGCTCAGAGGCTGTTATTATGAGACAATTGAGGAGATGAAAGAGGCTGTGATGAAGGTCATTGACATGCTCACACAAGAGGACTTCCATGGGGCTTTCTAGAAGTTGTTGGAATGGTACAATGAGTGCATTGCAGCTGGAGGAGATTACTTTGAAGGAGACTAGAGTTTTATGTGTGCACTATCAATAAAAGTGCCTATACGAAAAAAGTCTGGAAACTTATCGTATGCACATCGTAAATCAAACTTCTATATTATTACTAATAGTTTTTTGTTTTTATGATCATCAGGCAATGTTCCTCTTAATTTTGTTTTTATGATCATCAGGCAATGTTCCTCTTAATTTTGTGGTTTCCCCTCAACAAACTTATTGGATTTTTTCCAAGAGGAAGTCATATCTCAAGTTTTACCATGATTGATCTAACCATTTAGTACGATCTAAGTTTGCTGAAATTTCTCTAAATCTCTTCAATTCCTCTCTGCCACCAGGCAGTACTATCTGGTATCCATGTTGAGTTTGTAATTGAAAGTTGATCACCTGGTCTAAGGGAGCCTTCCCTTCAGGCTATAGCTGTTTGCAGGGTTGAATTTATTATTTGGTGCCTGAGGCACTCTAAAAGGGGAATGCCAATAGGACCAAGCATTTTTTTTTTTTTTTTAGATTAGCCATGCATGAATCTTGTTTCATGTGTGGTCCCCTCACTCATTATAAAATGAGTTCATTTCAAATCTGATTTGGTGGGAGGTGGGATAAATCAATCCCTTTCACTTTCTACTGCTAGGAGAACCTCTTCAACTTTTCACCTAGGTATTCATGCTTAATATCAGTTACATATGAATAATCTCAGCCCTGCAAGTGGGATGAGAGGATGATAGATGAAAAGCAAGGGATAAAGAGCTGCAATTGGATTTACATTATAAAAGGTCTGAAAGGAAGTCTTAAAGATGGCTTCAGAAAAATTCAATGTGGGCTGTAATTTACTAAAGTTCAAAATTCCTTATATTCTCAAAATAAATTTTTATTTATTTATTTTTTTTTATTTGAGTTATTGTTGTGTTGCAACAAATGTAATAGAAACCTAGTCTCATGTGGGTCAGCAATTTTATTTGTTGAACTTATTTTCATTCATGTTGGCTTTTCAATTTTGATTGGTTCTGTTTGATGGCATATCAACCCTTGTGGGTTATTCAATTCCAAATCCTGTTTATACATCTATATTGGATATATATGATTTATAAATGAATAGTTTGTAGGTAACAATTTTTACATGAGTCAGGGCTCATTTGTTTGCACACTGTTAAATGATTTCAAGTATTGCTATCTAACATAAATAGTTTTATTTGCATACATTTAAATGTTTTCAAGTATTGGCAATGGTAATAGTTCTGTTTGCTACAGCTACTTAGTTTTCAATAGAGTAAATGGTTAATCAGTTCTATTTGACCATAGATGGGACTTTAACAGGTACTACCACTCTAAGAGTGGACCTGGGAGTAATGGTAATGACTGGCGCCTCACCATGAGATGCAGTTTAAGATCATATCCCGGACACTTGCTGGGTGTGGATTTTACCCCTCTGCCGAGATGCAGATGAAATATTCAACTGCCCCATCAGACTGGGCTAATATTTCAACTTGTTTTATTTCTACCGACATTAAAATATCCCTTAAAGTCAAATCCTAGATTTAAAATGATTAAAATTGTATAATTTTTAAAGAAGTTTTAAGATTTGTCAACTGGTATGTTGGTAAATAGGGGCTTAATATTTAAGCTAGTCATACATTTGTATCCAGTCGGCTGGGGCTGTAGAATATACCGACTGCATCTCTGCAGAGGGGTAAGAACCCCCCACCAACGAGATATGACATTAAACAATCTGATGGTGAGGGTCCACTATTAGAACTTTGGGGAATGTTGAGTACTCCTTCATTACCATTGCTCCCCAGTCCACTCTGACTCAGAGTGGTAGCACCTGATAGGGTCCTATCTATGTATCAAATAGAACTGCTTGACATCAAAACTGTGCAAACTAATAACTTAGGCTAAATTGAATTGTTAGAAATAGAACTGTTTGCTCATTTAACTGTGTGTCAACAAATGAGTAATATTGAATAGAATAATTAGTGTTAGATAGCACTAATTGAAACCTTTAAATGGTGTGCAAATAAATGATTGATAATGAAAAGAACTATTCATGTTAGATAGAAATACTTGAAACCATTTAACTGTGTACAAAAGAATGAGCTTAGACTCATTAAAAATGTATCTATGAAATGTGTTTACAAATCATATTTATTTAATATTATATACGTATAAACAGGATTGGGCATTGAATAACCAACAATGGTTGATATGCCATAAAACCAAACCAAACTTAGTCATATATTTGCTTTTCCTTTTAGTCATTTTAATAAGGTATTTTTAGAGTTTAATGCATGAACAAAATTATATCTAAATGAATGAAAATGTACAAATATGAAAAAAACACACACACACACACACACATATATATATATATATATATATATATATATATATATATATATATATATATATATATATATAGATATAAAAATTGTACAAGTACGAAAAAATACAAGGGCTTCAGAGGATGATTTTATTTATAGTTTGAATTATGTGCTAATGTTTTTTTTTTTTTTTAATATGAAAATATTTTTTAATATAAATTTTTGGACACTAATTACATGACATAGATTTAAAATAGAATGCTACTGATGGGAATAGAACGTTTAAAATTTTTAAAGTTTTTGGTTTCATTTAACAATTCAAATCCCCCCTATGAAGATTCAATATCTTCATGTTAAAAAAACCCCGAAACGTTAAACAAATAATTCATACTATAAATAGAATCCTCCTCTGAAAACCTTGTGTTTTTTTGTCATATTTGTACATTTACATATTGTTGGGTTTATTTTCCTTTTACCCAGATGTATGTCTCTCTCTCTCTCTCTCTCTCTATCTATATATATATATATATATATATATATATATATATATATATATATCCCCCTCTCTCTCTCTCTCTCTATATATATATATATATATATATATATATAATGAGGATTTTAATAATACATAGAATTTATAAGTGTGTAGCTAATTGATCAGTTAAAGACTTGTCTGTTTTTCTTTTATCATTATATTTTTGTAATAATAAGCCCAAAATATTGGGAGTCTCCATGGCTTAGTGGTTAACATGCTAGACTGTGACTTCAAACTTCAGTCATGCTCTTAAGCTCATTTTCAGACTAATACCCCCAACTATGGGTTAAATTATACTACTTTTCTTCTTCAAGGATGACTTTGGTATTAAATAACATACAAAAGTTGATATGCCTTTAAACAAAATAACCAAACCAGACCTGAATATCTTTTCCTTTAAATGAAATTTCAATCCTATCTTCTACCCTTTGAGCTAAACCAGCAAGTGTCCTGCTAATTGCTTTAGTAAAAGTTGATTTCGATGGGCAGCCAACTGCTGTTGATAACGATGAAGTGTGTGCAGTTATAGAGCCAGAATCAAGGCAGATGTTTGCAGAGGTTTGTTTGCGTACTTATTGACAAATAAAGGTATACAAATTTAGCTAATGGATCCTACTTTAACGTCGAGTTGGACAGCCAAATGTTCAGCTTTTCTATTTTCTGGTTATAGCTCTTTCCTGGTGATGACTTGAATTCTTCATAATTAAGTGGTATTTGAGATGGCGCGGGAGAGACAAAATGTTGTTAATAGATAGGCATGATAATAAATGAGTATTTTGTAAAGAAAATGAGAATACTTTTTTTTTTCCTTGAGAGAGAGATCGAGAAACAAAATAAGAGATAAATAAGTTTGCAAGATTGATTTGAACTTCTGTACATTAATAATTCTTTATTATTCAGATGGTAGTCCAACTGATGTTTTACTCTGTTTTTGTGTAGCAAAAGCTGGCTGGTTGGTTTTATAGAATGTCAACCCTTGTTGGGTTACTTTATGCCGAAATCAGTTCAAATATTATCTATTTTCACAATCATTTTAAACAAGTAAACACTTCATTATCTCAAACAGATCTATTTAACCCATAGATAGGAACCTAATACATACTATCACTCTGGCCAGAGTAGGCCTGGGAATAATGATTTCACCCTACCCCAAAACTCCTGAACTGGGGCCTCATAACTGAATACGATCTAATGTCATTCTGAAGATCCCAGTTTTAAGGAGGAGTTGATAGTCTTATTCTGCTTCAGATGTGGTTGGTATGTTCTAAGCCATGCTTGAAGGGTGGGGGTAAAGTTTAGGTTGATTTTCCTGTGCTTAAAGTATACCTGAAGGGTGAAGTTGATAGGGCATAAGCAATTTTTAGATCTAATCCTTGGGAGTCATTCTTTCTGCAGGGCTCTCCATGTTAATCCAACTTTGTGTCATATTCCAGCATCATACTCGGTTGGTTAAATACTGTCTGAATATTTATCTTTTGACCTGGGATTCATGTTGAGTGGTCAGAAAATTAATCAGCTCATTTCTAATGGGGATTTTCTCCCCTTCCTTCAAGGCAACACCTGCCTCTTTGTCTAAAAGGAGTAAGACTGGGTTGATTGCTAGGTGACTTGGGTACCCCTGAAACCTTTGTGCTTGTTCTGTAGGAGGCATGTTTCCTTTTGAGCACTTACTGTGGATTTGAAATTGTATCATATCCCAACAATGTGTGTTTAACCCCGTTGGCTGTGGATGTAGAATACACCAACTGCATCTCTACAGAGGAGTGAGACTCCCTGTCATTGAGTGTTCTGGATATGACACTAAACCATTTGGGGAGTATGGAGTATCCCTTCATTGTCATTACTCTCTGGTTTACTCTGACCCTTGTTGATAGTACCTGTTAGAGTCCTGTCTATGGGTCAAAAAGAACTGTTTAATCATTTATTATACTTGAACTAATTTAAATATGGGCAAACAATTGATTAATAATAAAGTGAATTATCAGTATTAGATAGCAATGCTTGAAACCATTTAACTGTGTGAAAACAAATGTATAAACAGGATTTGGCATTAAATAGCCTTCAAGGGTTGATATACCATTAAACCAAATGACTAACCAGCCCAACAATGTGGGGTGTTGGATAAATACCCTGTTTCCACTGAATGCATTTGTATCTGAACTGTAAGTTTTTTCCAAGCAGCGGTTGTGTCGATACTGCTGTATGGATGCACTACATGGATGCTAACTAAGCATATAGAGAAAAAGCTTGATGGCAACTACACAAGAATGCTGCAAGCAATATTGAACAAGTCCTGGAGGAAGCACCCCACAAAGCAGCAGTTGTACGGCCACTTACCACCCATCACGAAAACTACCAAAGTTAGATAAACCAGACATGCAGGGACACTGCTTGAGAAGTAGGGACAAACTCATAAGTGATGTACTCCTGTGGACCCCTTCACATCCAATGCGGGATGAGGACCTGCTGGAAGTGATGGACAATAGAGAAGGGTGGTGGGAGAGGGTCGGGGACATCTGTGCTGATGGTGCGACATGATGAAAATGTTTGCCACTCATAACTTCAACTTACCTCTCTCTAAATCAAGTTCTAATGATGCCACTCCCCTATCAGCTTTTTATACAATGTGGCCCTCAGTTGAACAGCTGGGGCAGGGGATGAAATCACAGTTATAGAGTTATTGCCCTACCAGAAGGATAACTGCGATACAAGGATTGGCTAAAAAGTTCTTCAGCTGTTGAGGACATTTTTGATCAGTGGGATCCAACACCAATGGAAGAAATGTGTGGACCACAGTGGAGACTTAAAAAAAAAAACAACAAAAACCCTCATTTGGTTGCATTCCAAAAGAGTATTTTGGTCAGCCTCTGAGCTTTTCAGCTGACTTTTGTGTAAATATCATTTGATCACATTCAATGAGAGTATCTTGGTCGGCCTCTGAACTTTTCAGCTAACCTTTCTATATGTGAACTTTTATTTACATCATTATATGCCTCTGACTATTGTCTTATTTGTTATGTTGACAATGTTGTAACTGCTGTTACTTCTGGTTGTCTTTAGATCTCTTTTGATGTGGTCAGTATGTATTTACCATACACCTCTGCTACAGAGTGCTGTCGAATAGGGCTATAGAATATCGCAATGGCAGAAGAGTAAGACCTCCTCCTTGAGTGTCCTTGATATGACACTAAACTATCTGATGGTGAGGCTCCAGTTCTGGATCTTTGGGGAATGTGGAGTACTTCATTAACATTACTCTAAGATCCACTCTGATCATAAGTGGTAATAGCTGTTAAGGTCCCATCTATCAGTGAAAGAGAACTATTTCATTATTTAATAGAAACCATGTAACTGTTTGAGAGTGAATGAATAACGAATAGAATCATTTGTGTTAGATAGGAATACTTGAAATCATTTTGTGTTCTGGGTATGATATTAAACCATCTGATGATGAGGGTCCAGCCTTGGAGTTTGGGGAATGTGGAATACCTGTCCATTATCATTACCCTCAAGTCTACTCTGGAGTCGTGGTACTTGTTAGGGTCCCATCTATAAGGCAAATAGAACTGTTCAATCTTTTACAAGGGTTTATAATTAATATTAAATAGAATTATTCATGTTAAATAGCGATACTTGAAACTTTTGTGTACAAACAAATGAGCTCTGGCTCATCTAAAAATAATGTTTCCTACAAACTATTTATGTACAAATTATAGAAACAAGATTTAGCATCCTGAAGGTTACTGTCTACAAAAAAATGTCACTAAAAGAAGTCTGGATAGAATAACTAATAAAACATAAATACAACAACCAAGATAAGGATAATAGTCTAAGAGATGTAAATAATAACTCTTCATCTACCAATTTTTAATTTTTTAAAAATTTTTTTATAGAAAGCTAATTTTCTTTGAAACCAAATATACTTGGTATCTGAATTTTATTACTTCTAGTTGAATATTATCCAATTGAAAAATATCATGATGTCATTTTTTTAGCATTTTTTTGTCACTGAAAATATTTGCCCAGTTGGCTGTAGAATACATACTCTGCAGAGAGGTAAGACCTCCACCGAGTGTCCTGGATATGACACTAAACAGTCTGATGGTGAGGTTGCAGCAATGCTGGAACTCTGGGGAATGTGGAGTAGCCCTTTATTGCCATCCCTCCCTGCTCCGCTATGGCCTGGAGTGGTAGCACCTGAGAGGGTCCTATTTATGGGTCAAATATAACTAAACTGTGTACTTATGCTAAACTGAATTGTTTGAAATAAAACTGTTTTTACATTTAACTGTTTGTGAACAAAAACTATGCTTATACTAAACTGAACTGTTTAAAAGTTAATTTGGCATTAAATGACCCAAAAAGGGTTGATATGTCATAAAACCAACCAACCAACTGAAAACATGAATATATAGCAATTCAAAAACAAATTCACTCATATATATGTAAAATTTCCCTTATTAGCGAGGCTGTCTACATTTCTACATTACTGACCACAGTACATTTCCGTTTCCTTCTAGTTCTCTCCTTTTTTTCTCTGTGTTGGCCTGAATTATTTGACAGTTTCATCTTCGCATCATTGTCTTCTGAGTTGTCATTTCTGGTCTCTTAAGTACTACAAGTGGACACTTATACGGATTCACCAGTTTTCTGTAAACCATATAACAATGTCTGGTCCAGTGAAACTTCTTGGTACTCTGTGATCACATCCTTCACTCTGCTCCTCTCTACTCTTGAATTTCAAAAATATATCTTAATATAACTTAAATTTCGAATTATATATATATATTCAAAATTTGAGTTATATCAATATATATTTTATCACAGTTGGTTGTCCCGAAATCACTTAGTGGGTATGTGTCGAACCAAGTGCAATATAATATGGAGAGTGCTCAATATCTAGACTAGAGCTATTATATAATAATAATAAAAATATATATATATTTAATTCATGGAATATAGATTGCGACCCCTGGGTTTCATTGAGTTTTTTGTAAAACAATAATCATCAAGCTGATGATTGTTGTTTTGTAAAAAACTCTATGAAACCCAGGGGTCGCAGTCTATATTCCATGAATTATATATTTATACATATGAGAGAGAAAGAGGTAGTTTTAGGCCCAATAAAAGAAAAGTGAATATATTAAAATAAATAGGTCTGCAAATGATTTCAAATTTGGTATTCAGGTTTTTATCGATTTATTATTCCATATACTTGTGCAACATGTGTTTTGGACATTCTAGTCCTCCGCAAGCAACTATCCAAATGCTTTAGGAGGACTAGAATGTCTAAAATTCAATTTGCTCAATTATACAGATTGATGATAAATAAATTAAAAAAACCTAAATACCAAATTTGAAATCATTTGTGGGCCGATTCATTTTGAAATTATATAAAGTAAGTAAAATTGGTGACCATAGTCGAAGGTGACTCAAAGGCTCCCTTTTCATTAGCTACTACACCGAGGTGTAGTGGAGGGGGGCCACTCCTTTCCCTGAATTGGTCCACTTTACCCTTGATCTGTACCTTATAATGCTGAAAGTTAAGCAAAATGGTATCAGGTTCTGTTTTTTGAATCTTTGGTATGACTAGACCTGGGATTGAACCTCAGTCTCCAGGGCTATTGGAGAACACTCTAGTCACTAGGCCAATGGGCTGGTAAGCAATTTTATTACGGACTATTACAGAGGTGGAGAAGCAGGGACGAACTCATAAAAGATGTACTCTTATGGACCCCCACCCATGGCCGTGCGAAGACAGGACAACCAACACGAACATACATTCAGCAGCTATGTGAGGATACGGGATGTTGTCCTGAAGACCTGCCTAGGGCAATGAACGATAGGGAGGAGTGGCGAGAGAGGGTCAGGGATATCCGTGCTACCAGCATGACATGATGATGATTACAGAGGTGCTGCTATTTTATTATTGGCTACAAAGCATAGTAGTATATACAATTGTAGAGTATAGTAATAAATAGTACCTAATAATATCCATTTTGTACAATATTCGATGGGACATAGTAAAATCCTTGAATCTTTATTTTTTGAAAAAAAATTAACTTTTCTTTTTTAAGATATTGTTTGGGGTGTACTTTTTTAGTGGTGATACTGTTTATTTAATTGGAAAAGAGTATGAATGAAGACACTGTAAATGTTATGTTAACAAATATAAGATAAAAAAGGGGCAAATGTTAATGATGAAAATACTGGTTAATCCAAGATACTTAGATTGCTTAAGACTATTATATTTAATACTGCTAAACGTTTTAGTTTCTTTGATTAATGGCATCTCAACCTTTATGTGTTATTTCATGCCAAAGCCATCCTTGTTGAAGAACAGTAGTGGTTCAATTAAAACCAATGTTGGGGGTGATAGGGGGTTCATACCTTTCCTTTGGGTAATTTTCCAAAAGGGAACATAAAATATGACTAGAATTTGAATTTGCTTACTCTGCTGTTGCATTTCAGCATGTTAACCTCTGTGCCTCAGAGTCTCCCTTTTAATACTGCTAAAAAGGATATCAATTAATCGTATTGTTAAATACTACTAATAACATTTTGATACTACTAAAGATGATTATGCTTAATAGTATTATTAAATACTTCTTAAGACTTATATTTAATGACTTCATCTCTGTAGAGGGGTGAGACTCCTCCAAGTGTCCTGGATATGACATTAAACAATCTGACGGTGAGGCTCCAGCAATGCTGGAGCTTCAGGAAATGTGGAGTATCTCTTCATTGCCATTGCTCCCAGTTTCACTCTGGCTTGGAGTAGTAGCACCTGATAGGGTCCAATCTATGGGTCAAATAGAACTATTTGACATTTAAACTGCATGCAAACAAATGACTTATGCTAAACTGAATTGTTTAAAATAGAACTGCTTTTACGATTAACTGTTTGTAAACAAATGACTGATGTTTAATTGAAATGTTAATGATGCATAACAATACTTGGAACCATTTAACTTTGTTGAGTTATCTTAAATTGAATTGTTAGAAAAAGAACTGTTTAGTCATTTAACTGTGTGAATCTACAAAATGTGTTTACAAATCAAATAATTAATATATATGTAAAAACAGGATTTGACATTGAATAGCCAACAGTGGTTGATATGCTATAAAACCAAAGCAAGTCAAACTTATATTTAATAGTTCTATTAAATACAACTTAAAAACTATAATATTTAATTCTACTAAAGATTATTATATGTAGTTGTCATCCTCAAGTCATACTGATAGCATGGATTCCCTTGACACTCACTCAGTATCTGTTCCTACTAGACATTGCTCTTGATAGGTTCTCTAGATGCCATCCAGTGTCCACACAGAGCTGATGAATATTAGTCTTTCCTGGTAGGCCAACATTGGTGTGTCCATGTGTAGGAGTCCATAGGAGAATGTTGCTTATGTGTTTGGCCATGCTTCTCCATGCTGAGCATGTTTTACTTGTTTTTCTTGAATAGTTTGTGAGATGGGAAGCAAAAGGCTGTACAGATGCTGTTTTATAAGGTGCTTCTTTCAGGTTTTGTTCAAAGTAGCATGCAGCATGTTGTTCCCATCTTGCTTTTTCTCCAAGCACTTTGTTAAAGTCAAAGTTTTGCATCCATATAGTAGTTCTGATAGTACTATTAAATACTACTAAAGACTACTATATCTAATAGTACTATTAAGTACTACTTATAACTATTATATCTAATACTCCTACTGAATTCTAATTGAGACTTATATTTAATACTACTATTAAATGCTACTTCAAACTATTTAATACTCATGTTAAGTATTACTTAAAACTATTACATTTAATACTACTAAAAACTATTTTATTAACTACTACTATGAGATACTACTGAAGACTATTATCCTTTATACTACTATTAAATACTCCTAAAGACTATTATATAGGATACCTAATGTTACAATTAGATACTACTTAAGACTATTATATCTAATACTACAAAGAACAAAAATATGATGAAAGAAAAACTAGTAAATAATAAAGTTTCATCTAAGAAATTAGGATTATTTAAAACTATTGTATCTTATACTACAAAGTATAAATAAGTCCAAAAAAAATTTTTTTCTTGCATTTTCTTGATTATTATAATATCATGTGGGATGATGTTCCCACAATCATAAGTGACCATCACAAAAGAGAGGGAGGGTTCCAGTTTTTCTGGATCAATGCTCAGACCCGAGATCCATAGAGCTTGATCAATTTGCTCTCGTTCCTCAGCTAGTCAATATTTCTTTTTCTCATCTGGGTTTAATATTTCTGCTTGTTGTATTTTGATGATGATGATGATTATCATTATTCCTTTTATTTATTTTTTTGATGATTGTGTACTCAGCTGTGAATAATAAATGAACTCTATATATCATTATTCTTTATATTTAGTAATCAGTTGCCTATTGATGAGCAGGTACAAAAAAATCTATGAACACTCATTCTTTGCCATAAGACCCACTTTAGAGTGGCTTTCATACATCTCCTTGAATAACACTTAATCATAGTATCTTTCATATGAATATCATATTGGAGTTTACACAAGACTAGTCGAAAAACCTGCCCCATGGGTGAAAATTCCAGTGAGCTTAGATTTAAGGAAATAATTTTGATAATTCCATTCATGAAATTTATCAAAAATTAAAAAATAGTTTCTAAAATTTAGATAATTATTTAACGTTATTTTTTAATGTTAAAAAAATGCCTCTTCTAACTGTATCCTCTATGGGGAGGTATCCTGGATATGACACTAACCTGTATCTGGTGGTGAGTCTCCAGTTCTGGAGGTATGGGGTCTGTGGAGGACCCTTTTATTGCCATTACTCCTAGGTCTATTCTAAAGGATACTTTGACTACAGTGGAAGTACCTGTTAGGGTTCCCTTTATGAATCAAATGGTTCTGTTTAGAAATTATTAGTACTGGATAGGAATACATGAAACCATATAATTATGTGCAAATAAATGATTATTAGATTCATTTTTTAATGTTAGATGGAATACTTGAAACCATTTAAATGTATTCAAATCATTTGTATCAGATTGGAATACTTGATATATAAAAGTGCACAAACAAATGATTTTAGACTAATAAAAATGTAATTAAAGAAAAAAGCAATGGAAGACTTAAAATATAGTTATGATTACAATCAAACATTTACAAATGAATTAAAATTAGGCATTAAATAATCCATAAGGTGGTGATATGCCATTAAACGAATAAATCAAACCCCCTCTCTTTCTTTTCTTTTATTTCTCTCTTCTTCTTTATAATGATCAATCATTTACAAATAAATCAAAATTAGGCATTAAATAACCCATAAGGAGTTGATATGTTGTTAAATAAACCAAACCAAATTAAAACATTAAAAAAAGAATATAAAAATGTGAAAATGATTTTCAGAATTTAAGCAGAAAAAATTTTGTTAATAAGTGTTGATATCTTGAGACTCACTTCATTCCACTATATTTAACTGCATTAATATGCATTTGACAATGTCAATCTTTATAATATTTTGACTTGTCAGTTTTCTTTTTTTCATCTGGTTTGGTTTGGTTTTATTGCATATCAACCATTTTAGGTTATCTAATGCCAAATCCTTTTTATACATATATATTAGATATATGATTTCTAAATACATTTTGTTGATAACATTCTTAAACAATCCCGAGCTCATTCTTTTTCACCCAGTTAAATGGTTTCACTTGTTTCTATCTCATAAAAATAATTCTATTTAGTATTAATCATTTGTTTGTATAGTTCAATGTTTTCAAGTATTGTCATGTATCACTAACAATTCAATTAAACATTAGTCATTTTTTTACATGCAGTTAAATGATAAAACAGTTCTATTTCAAACAATTCAGTTTAGCATAAGTACACAGTTTTTTTGCACACAGTTAAATGTAAAAGCAGTTCTTTTTTATATAATTCAGTTTAGCGTAAATACACAGTTAAAATATCAAACAGTTCTATTTGACCCATAGGTAGGACCCTATCAGGTGCTTCTATTTTAAGCCAGAGTGGACCTAGGAGCAATGGGAATGAAGAGATACTCCCCATTTCTCAAAGCTCAAGCATTATTGAAGCCTCACCATCAGATTGTTTAATGTCATATTCGGGACACTTGTCTTACCCCTCTGCAGAGGTGCAGTCAGTGTATTCTACAGCCCCAGCCGACTGGGCCTTTTCATCTGGTCATGTTGAGTTCTGAATCACATAATCATCATCAATGTTGCAATCAAAGGAAATATCTCTTAAAAAAAAAAAAAAAGAGGGATATAGAAAATACTGTTTTTAATTCTTCTAAAATCCACACTAAATGAATTAAAGACAAACATACACAAATCATGATAAACTCTAGATTGGTAGTTTTGAAATTGTTCTCTGTGGACATTCTCTCCAAAAGGGCTCGCAGTTTAAAAATTCAATTGTATTGTGGGTGGAGTCTCAGTGGTTGTTGGAGAAAGTTTCAGCAGATGAAGAGGTGTGCTAAGAAGGTGATAACCAAGTGGATGCTATTGAGTTGACCTCACTGCAAGAGGACATTTTTCCCAGGCACTAACTGCATAGCAGGGCTAAATTTATTGCTTGGCACCTGAGAGGCCCTTAATAGGAAATTCCTAGAGAATCAAGATTTTTTTTTTTTTTTTTTTTTTTTTTTTTTTTTTTGTGATGGCTAGACAGGAGTCTTGATTTGTGCTTTGGCTCCCTCACACCAACACACCTTAAAACTACCTTGTATCAAATCTAATTTAGTTGGAGGAAATAAATCATTGCAACCCTCCACCCCACCAATTGAGGGAGGTGGTTTTGCTATGGCCCCAAATCAGGAGCCTCCCCACTAAAAAAAAACCCTGCCTAGTTAGTTAGACCTGTATAATATGCCGGCTGCATCTATGCAGAGGGATAATGGATATGACACAAAACCATCTGATGGTGAGGCTCCAGTCTTGGAGCTTTGAGGAATGTTGATCACTCCTTCATTGTCATTACTCTCAGGTCCATTCTGACCTGTTAGGGTCTCATCTCTGAGTTAAATAGAACCATTTAACTATGTGCGAACAAGTGATTGATATTTGATAAAACTTACACACTCATGTAATGAACAATGTTTTAAGACTAATTTTTCACCTCATGAAACAAGAAATTTTTCATTGATCTAAAGTGTTCTTGCATAGTCTATACCTTAAAAATAAAAACCTATTAGTTAAGATAATAAAATTTTTACTTAACATTGTTTACTAATTATAGCATATTCAATCAATTACATATGTAATCATTATATTATCAATACTATTGTGTGGTGGAGTTTTAGTATGCTTGGAATATCCACATAAGCTCGGTAGGCTACATAAAAGTCTAGACTACATTGTTTATTTACAGTTTTGCATTGATTTTGATTGTATTACATTAGTTTTGATGGTATAACTAAGTGTTAGAATGTTTTCTCTTTATGTCATTGGATGTTGAAGAAATATTTTTGTTGGCTATAGTATAGCCAAAAGTTAATTGTTTATTACATGCAATATATAATAAAAAACAGCTTTTTGTGGCTAAAAATTAGGGGTCATTCATTACACAAGTATATGCTGTGTGTGTGTGTGTGTGTGTATATATATATATATATATATATATATATATATATATATATATATACACACACGCACACACATCTTTAATGTCTAGTAAATTAATCTCTTGGGTTTGGAACTTAAATATTTAGAATGTATTGTGGGGGTCACCCAGGTTGTCAGAAAATTTAGAGATGAAAAGGTGGTTGAAGAAGGTAACTAATGAGATTGTCATCTGATCCTAGTGATAAAAAAACAAAACAAACATGGTGTAATAAAAAATAAAAAGTTTTGTTTAAGATATTTCTTCAAACCCAGGCAGGAAGGAATATTAGAATATAAATTGATATTAATGAAAAGTATTAATATATATTTAATATAAATATATTATCTATTTATGTATATTAAATATAAATATAAAAAAGCATATTAAAATATGTAGAATGTTTTTATTTTTATTTATTTAAAAAAATTCTTTTTAGTTAAGGTTGAAAAGAATTGTTCTTTATAAATTTTCCCCACCCAAATGAAGAAGGTTATTTTGCTAAAGCCCCAGGTCTTTTCAGTACGAACTGTTACTTTTTCAGATCTACCTACACCTCTTATGACTACTATAGTCCCATCTATATGTCAAATAGAGCTGTTTGAAAATTATTTGTATTAGATAAAAATACTTGTTACAGTATAAAAGTAAGTAAAGACTGTAGTCGAAGGTGACCTGAAGGCTCCCTTTTCAATAGCTAACACACCAAGGTGTAGGGGAAGGCGTTACTCCTTTCCCTGGATTGCTCCACTTTACCCTTAATACATACCTTATGATAGTGAGTGTTAAACCAAGAGGTATCAAGTACAATTTTTTAAAAGTCTTTGGTATGACTTGACCTGGGATTGAACCCCGGTCTTCTGGACCATTGGTGAACACTCTACCTACTAGGCCAATGAGCCGAGTGTGTATAAATTGTTTAATAAGGACTATTATCTGTTATTTGAAACTAAGTAACTGTGCAAAATAAATTATGATTTTCATTATTATTGAAAAGAAATAGTTACTTGAAGCCATATAATTGTGTATAAATCATTATCAGATAGGAATATTTGAAACCATATAACTGTGTGCCAAAAATAAAACAAAAAAACTCTTACAAAATAACTGCAACAAAAAAATGTAAATATAGATATACAATGAATGTAATTCCCTAATCTTTAGGCATAAAATAATCCCAGATGGTTTGACTTGTCATTAAAATCAATCATTCAATCAACCTTTGGGAGTTCATGTGATTGACCTTTTGATCTCTCTCTGTTGGTCACATCAAACTTAGCCAGATGTTGAGGCCAGTGTGTGTGTCAGGGTTTGGGAGGCCATCATATTATATAATAAGTTGGCGGCTGTAGTTGAGGGTGACCCGAAGGCTCTCTTTTCAATAGGTACTATACTGAGGTGTAGGGGAGGGCGCTACTCCTTTCCATGGATTGCTCCACTTTACCCTTGATCCTTACCTTATAATTCTGAGTGTTAAGCAAGGCGGTATCAAGTACCAATTTTTAAGTCTTTGGTATGACTCTACCTGGGATTGAACCCCGGTCTCCTGGACCCCTGGCAAACACTCTACACATTAAAACCTGAATAACTGAACATTATCATATGAGGCACTCTGAAATGAAGATCATGAATTGGATATGCTAAACCTGACTCTTCATGATGAGTTATTCATCTATCATGCTTCATCCATCTTGCTTCACTGAGTTGACCAATCAAAGATTTTTTTTTCTGTGTGGTTGCTCCTGTTTCAAAACACTGAGTACAACATTACTGATTGTATGATGAACAACAAAAACGGATGGATGGTCAGAGGTGCATTTACAACCCTGCCTAAAAGGATAAAATTTGGCATATCTTCCATCCAGTTATGGCATCACAAAGTCTGGCTATATCTCATACATCGTATACTCGCTTGTTCACCAACCTGTGTTCACAAATGAATGTTATAGAATAATTATGATCTGGTTTCAGTGGGTCCCTTACTGTAATACAGCAAAAATGGCACAGGCTAGCGAGACTTTTGTTAGTGCAATGTTAAAATGTTTCATTATGAAAATAAGGCAATTTTCAGTTCAATTTATGAGAGCTCAGTTGGTTAGACTTATAGAATACATCAACTGCATCTCTTCTGAAGGGTAAGACCCCACTCCCAATAATGAAAGTCCTGGATATAAAACTAAGCTATTTGATAAAGAGGGTCCAGTCCTGGAGCTTTGGGGAATGTGGAGTACCCCTTCATTGTCATTACTTCCAGATGATGGGAGTGGTAGTACTTGTTACGGTTTCAGGTATGGATCAAATAGAACTGTTTAATCACTCACTATACTTGAAACAAAACAAGATTTTGCCAATAGTCATTAAACCTAAAATTGTGAATCTAGTGGCAGAGAAACATCATACATTATACAACTAATGAAAAAACAAAACAAATATTATTTTCACAACTCTACTAAACTTTAGGATTGAAATAAATATAAAGCATTTAAAATGAAGATAATTTCTAAAGATAAAAATTGGTTTGTCATTAATTACTGTCTAAAACAGTCATGGGAAAACTGTGACCCATGGGCCACATGTAGCCTACGGTGCTTTCAGAATGGCCTACTGAAGACTTTAATTTTCTAATAGAAAAAATCTTTTTACCAAAGAGGAAAAAGTCAACTTTTCCTGTATCTAAGGCAGGTGTTTACATCTATAGTCTTCTGTAATAAAAATGCTTAAAATACCTTCAACACAAAATTACCTTTAATTTTTTTTTTAGTAGTGCAGTCCGCCTCATGATGAGCTATGTCTCATGTGGCCTGCTTTTTGAAAAAAGTTCTCCATGTCTGGTTTAAGACCCCAAAGCTAAAAACAGTAGTCTTCTATAATAGAGTAAAAAAACAGTAGTCTTCTATAATAGAGTAAAAAAACAGCATTCTTCAATAATACAGTATTGCTCATAAATGAGTAAGACCCAAACAGTTTTTTATAAAGATTATTTTTCTTATCAAAGATACCTGGACTTTATTATTTTTAGTTGAATAATAATACAATTAAAATGGATATTACAGTAATGCCTGTGAATAAGTAAACCCCTAACTATTTAAAAAAAAAAATGGGTTAAATATATCACTGCTGTTCTTCAACAAGGATAGCTTTGGCATGAAATAACCCATGAAGGTTGATAGGCCATTAAACAAAGAGATCAAGAAAATAAACAAATATTATTACAGTATTGTCCATAAGTAAGTACACTCCTACTGTTTTTTTTGTTTTTTTTTCCCCCAAGTTTTCGTCTTTGATTATTTCTATTGCAGTGTTACCCCCCAAAAAAATATATATATGAAGGTTCGAGTGTGAGTCATGGTTATCTTTCGATAGCTGTTTTTATTCTCATCCATAGAAGCCAACCTTATAGATGGGCAGCTGTAGTTCCCCAATCAAAACTAACTATCCTGACCGTTGAACCATGAGATTCATATGCCCTGGACCAGGTTAGGCATTGCAGGACACAGCTGGAGAAGCAGGGACGAGCCCATAAGTGATGTTCTCCTATGAACCTCTTCACATGGCCGAGCAAAAGCAGGGTGACCAGCTCAAACCTACATACAGCAGCTCTGTGAGGATACAGGATGTAGCCCTGAGGACCTACCAGAAGCAATGAACGATAGGGAGGAGTGTCGAGAGAGGGTCAGGGATATCTGTGCTGGCGGCACAAGATGATGATATATGAAGGCACGCTTAGCGTAATGATTATCATTATCAGAAATGAATTTGGCAACCCAAATTCAAATCTTGGATGAGGCTGTTTGCATTTCACTTTGTGCTAATGCTTTTGGAAGAGGAATGAAAATATCTGTTCCCTCTCAGCTAAGGGAAAATAGTAAGGCAGACTGGGTTCTTTAGCTTTGGTAAAGCAACCAGCCTAGGAGAAGGAAAACTGAATTTAAGCCAGCTGTACTCTGCTTAAAAATTAACCTTGTGTTGCATCATGCTTGTGGCAGAGGGGTTGGGTAAATACATACTTATTTTTTTACTGCTATTTATTCATATTCTTAATAGGGATACACTTATTTATAGGCAATACCCTATTTCCTTTATAGATATGTTTTTTTTTTGTTTTTTTTTTTAATTTTAAAATTTTCAAAACTGGTTGTCTAAATTTATTGAAAACTTTTTTTCAATGCTTTAATTTTGAGTTAAGATTAATCATGAGTTCATATTAGAAAATAAATCTAATTTTAAGCAAAATGGAAGTGGGTCTTCTTAGCATTTAAATTTAATATTAGTCAAAATATACACCACCCACCGAAAAAAGAAATATATATATATATATATATATATATATATATATATATATAGGAAATTCTGAAATGTCAGTGAATCAGTTGTAAATACCAAAGTTAAATTAATTTATATCAGAAATTAAATTCTTACATCAGAGTGACTTTTTAAAATTTTATTTTATCTATTTACTTTTTTAAAAATATTTTCAAACTCTTTTTCGCAATTCTTTGTAATCCCTTTAAGTTAAATATCACCAATTAGCCAGGTACAGATTAGGCTGCTGAGTATGTCTTGCTGACTTCAGTGGCTAGCTGGTCAGTTTTTATGCAATTTCATGGTGGGCCGATAACTTAGTTTCTTCTTAACTTGAAATACTATCAAGTGCTGATAGAAGATAGTAGTATTTAAGAGTTATTGAATAATATATTTTTTTTTTTTTTTTTAAGTTAAGAAAAAACTAAGTTAGTATACTTTTGATACAGTTTTAATACTATTATGTGCATATATGTGATATTAATAGAATTTAAGTTATTGAATAAATAAATAAATATATATCTAACACTAATGGGTCTACTTGAAGTTAATATTTTCAATATACTTTTAAAATAGTTTTTATACTATTATGTGCTGGTATAAGATATTTAGTAGTATTTAAGAATTATTGAATGTAGTGTGTGTATATATTATATAAAACACTTTCTGGGCTCAGCCTGGTGAACTATTCTCTCAAGTCTATCTATGTTAAAGCAGTAAAAATTCTCTAAATAAGTCATTTGACCTTGACTTTGGTTGGCCTCAACATTCTACTTGAACCTCCATGAATGATGTGAATAATATCATGAATAATAATAATAATCATATTATCATAAAAGCTCACTGATTTTTACAGTTATGTTTTATTTTCATGACTTAAAATGTTGATTTAGTGTGTTTGTGTACATATATATACATGAAGGGCTACCCAGAAGTTTGGGGAATTAGAATGGATTCTCCAATCTGTTCAATATGGAGAGGTTATTTTTTTTCTGATACTTTTAAAGGTCAGTTGTTGTTAAAAGTAATCTTGTAAATGTTGCATCCACTTTTATGAGTGGATAGTGAATGTGTCCACATTATGTGATAGTAAATAACAATGGTATCACCACCTTGGCCTAATTTCTAGCTTTGTGCCAACAATACTAATTCAAGAAGATCTTGTTTTTGTCTCTCCTTTTGCGGTGGACTTCTTCATTTGCTGACCTTTCTTTTTCTTCTCTTTCAGTTGTCCTTTAGAATTAGACAAGTTAAAGAAGAGTAATTTTTACAATTAATTTGATTACTAAACTCTGGCCTTTTATAGACTCTCCTAGTCTTTTCGTTATAACAAAACAAAACAGTTCCTTTTTTGTTCCTCTTCAATTTGGGATTGAACATTTGTGTAGAGCTGCAAATGACGAGGTTGATTTTTTTTTTTCTTTTAATACCAAGTGGATCATTATAAGATATTTATGCGCAAAATTTTCGAGTTTTTTTTTTTTTTTTTTTTTTTTGAGTATTACTAATTAAAAATATTACTACTTCTGACCTATAATAGTTTTTAGATTTACGTGTAATATAATTTTTGTAATGCTCACATGTGCATAAAAAATAATGTGCATAAAAATTTAGAAAAAAATAATGCTCACATGTGTATAAAAAAAGAAGAAACAATTGACAGACAACTTAACAAAAGCATAAGTATTTCATTCAACCGAAATAACATTAACAGATAAGACAAAAGATAGTAACTATCTGAACACTGCTGGCCAAGATATTACTGAAAGTCTTCCTTGCTGAGTCTGACTACTTTCCACTGAATAATTGTACTTTCCATTAATGTGTCTAGACTAATTGTCCCTTCCTAACAGCATGATATCTCTATTTCTATTATTAAGAGGCCTACCACATCCATCTAATGGGGATCAGTGTTCAATTTCTGATGTCTCTCTTGAGTCCTATATGACAATTATAATAACAGTATATACGCATGCTACTAAAAATAAATAAATAAATAAATAAATAAAAAGCAAAAACAGTTATTCAGTCAAAAAGTCTTCATCAGATGATGTCTGCAGAGTCAGTCAGGTTTTGGTTTGGTTTAATGGCATATCAACTATTGTAGGTTATTTAATGCCAAATTATGTACATATGATTTGTAAAAAATTTGTAAATAACATTTTTAAACCAGCCTGAGCTTTTTTTTTGCACACAGTTAAATGGTTTTACTTATTTCTATTGAATACAAATAATTCTATTTACTATTATCATTTTTTTGTATGCAGTTAAATGTTTTCAAGTAGTGTTATTTAACAATTAAAAACCAGTCATTTATTTACTCACAGTTAAATAATCAAATAGTTTTTTCAAACAATTGTGACGGTAAATTGACTGAAATCCCAAAACGGGACTTTATTTTCGCACGTGTGAAGACGGGGCAGGTTGGCACTTGATCCCCTACAGAATAAGTCCTGTTCAGAGTTTTTCTCTCAGGCATATAAGAACTGGCATATTACGTGAGGGAATAATTTAGGGCCAGACTGACCACCGCTGGCAAAGGGGTTCCAAATTTCACACTATCACACACCCACCAGGCCGCTAAATTTCTTCCCCTTAGACAACAGAAGAATATGGGCCTACAGGTTTTAGTCGTAATAATGTTAATCTTGTAGTAGTCGGCAACTCCGGTTTCCCGTGTGATACTTTAGGAATGATTAGGACAACATAACATAAGATAACATAAGGCGAATAGAAGCTGAAAAGAAAGCATGAAGTAACAACATAGACCACATGGTAACATGAAAATACATAAAATCCTTTACTATTTATATATACACGTTCAGAGTGTCAAAACATATAATTGGACAGTCCACGAATATAAATGTCTTTTCTTGGCTTTTATCCTTCTTCGAATTGAGAGAGAGAGTGGTAAACAAAATTTGGGTATAAAGGAAAAATGTCCCCAAAGTTACTTATCTTATTTTCGACGGGGTTCCACTGGAGAATCGTTCTTCTTTCACGGGCTAATAGACTTTGTTCTGTTTTTAGTACTGGCTTGAGGGACTCGGGTCTCTCATGTCTCAGCTATTTTTTTGTCTTCAACCCGGAGTAAAATGGCTATGGTTCGTCTGCCCGCTATGAATCCTGCTCAAAAACTAACTTTCTTGTCCTTTACTTCCGCTGAGGGGAAGGGAGCCCCCACTTCCGTTTTTGGCTTCTCTCTCTTTCCCCTTCCGATGTCCGGCGACCTGAGGTCACTAAGTACCAACATCTGTTTATCCCCTCTGTGACCTACATTCCTTCCTAACGGTCACTTGTTTGACGGATTGATACTGTCAATTCCAGGGGAGGATAGTATTAGTCTTACCTCTATCGTCTCCGTGGGCTATCACGTGACACAATTCAGTTTAGCATAAGTACATGGTTTAAATGGTCAAACAGTTCTATTTGACCCATAGATATGACCCTATCAGGTGCTACCACTCTAGACCAGAGTGGACTTGGGAGTAATGGCAATGAAGGATGTTCTACGTTCTCCAAAGCACTAACATTACTGGAGCCTCACTATCAGATTGTTTAGCGTCATATCCAGGACAGTCATTGGGGGAGTCTTACACTGATTGCATCTCTGCAGAAGGGTATTCTATAGACTCAGCCGACTGGGCCAAGAGTCACTCAGGGTTTCAGGGTCAAAGCATAACCCCTAATAACAACAGTAACAAAAAACAACACCAGTTCTTTTTTTCTCTTCAGTTTGGCATTGAACATTTATTTATTTAAAGCTGTGGAGATAAGGTTAATTGATGGTTTGGTTTGTTGGGTTTTATGGCATATCAACCTTTGTAGGTTATTTAACGCCAAATCCATTTTTATGTAAATAATCTGTTCTATTGAAAACAGTTCAGTTTAGCATAAGTACACAATTTAATTGTAAAAAACATTTCCATTTCAAACTATTCAAGCAGTTATATGTAATAATTCAGTTAAGTGTAAATACAGTTTTAATGTCGAAAAACAGTTCTATTTGAAATAATTCAGTTAAGTTTAAGTGTAAGTACGGTTTAATTGTCAAAAACGTTTCTATTTCAAGCTATTCAGTTTACTCAATTCATTTTAGCATAAGTATGCAGTTAGTTCTATTTAACCCATAGGTAGGGCCCTATCAGGTGCTACCACTCCGGGCCAGAGTGGACCTGGGAGCGATGGCAATGAAGGGGTACTCCGCATTCCCCAAAGCTTCAGCACTGCTGGAACCTCACCATCAGATTGTTTAGTGTCATATCCAGGACACTCGTTAGGAGGGGGTCTTACCCCTCTGCAGAGCTGCAGTCAGTGTATTCAACAGCCCCAGCTGACTGGGTAAGTTAATTAATTGATTGATTTTGCATGTTAACCTGTCTAGGGTTATTTCATGACTTGGAGAATCATGTACATTTTATATTTACATTTTTTGGTGTTGTTTTTTGCACCTGGTTATGATATCAAGTATTCCTCATACAAACAATTTACAAACTGACTTATTTGACCTGTAGATGGCACCCTAAAAGATACTTCCACTCCAGATCAAAGTTGACCTAGAAGTAATTGCAATTGAGGGGTACTCTACACTCCCCACATCTCCAGAACTGGAGCCTCACCATCAAATGCGCTTTAATGTCACACCCAGGATACCTCTTTTTGTGAGGTCCTACTCCTCTACAGGGGATACAGTCAGTGTATTCTAAGCCCTGCTGACAGGGTGGGTATTTTTTTTCAGGGCTATGCCATATGCTATAGTGATGTTTTGTTTTTATCTTTGCAATAAATTAATTGGTACACTCTAGTGTTTGTATTAAGCCCTCTAATACATTGTAGTGTCTGAAACTGTAAATAAGAAAAAATATATTACTTATAGATTTTCTCTTGTTATCATTCTGTAAATATGGTAAGGATTTCAAGCTTGTTTGTTGCTTAGGAAAGAGCAGTTCTCAGAGTTGAATCTTTTTAAATATGGATGTATTTACACACACATATATACATATGCACACACACTCATTTATGCATATATACAGGCAGACGTGTGTGTACTCACACATAAATCTATCTATCTATCATATATATATATACTCACACACATAAATATATATATTTGCATTTACACACACACATATGTATAATGTTAACTAGAAGATCAAATCTAAAAAAAATACTGCTTGTATTGCTTTTAAGAATAAAAGAAGAAAATGTGCATACATAGAATATTTAATGTTTTATAAATACAAAATTTTTTTTTTTCAAACTGGTTTATGTTGATCTTCAAGTTATTTAGAAATCATTTCATCTGTTACATTTATTGTTAATCTTTTTATTTTCCTACTGAAAAGAGATTGAGGGGAGTATGGGAATGGAATGTTCCTCTCAATGAAATATACTCAGAGAAAAAAAAAATATATATATATATATATAAGTACTTGTGGGATACAGGTTAACATTGTAAGAAACGGAATCAGTAATCTTTGTTCAAATCCTTGAAGATGTTTACATCTTGCATAATGCTATTACCCTTCGGAAAAATATGAATCTAGCTATGACTAAATAGTTGAGTAGACTGTTATTTAACTTTGGTATGGCAACCAGCCTAGGAAAAGGAAAATTCTGAATTCAAACCTGTTAAACTCTGCTTGTATCACATCCTGCTCATAGCTGAGGCTTTGGATAAATGTATATACACACACAAACATATTGTAGCTATCTATGTACATATATCTAGAGAAAGGTGGTTATGTGTGTTTAGAAATAATCAAGACTGAAGCTGTATTTACCGTGGAAAAAAATGGACACTGAATGAAACATTAATTTTCTTCAAAATAGTTGCTTTTGTATTTAGCACATTTATTCCAGCAAGTTTTTCATTGGTTGAAAGCATCTATGAAGATCCTGAAAGTTTAATACAATAAAATAAAAATTTTGGCACATTTGTATGTTCTTATGAACATGTTTGTTTAGTTTTTTTTTTTTTTTTTTTTTTTTTTTTTTTTTTTTTTTTTAAGAAAGTCTCTGGAATTATAACTTTTGTGAGGGAGTGCAAATTTAACAATTTTCTGGGTGGAGGATGTAGTGAGACTTGGCACTGCTACTACTGCAACCGAAAAAATATAATCTTTGAGGTAAAAAGGATTTAAGATATAAATAATGGCATTTAATTTGTCAAGTTCACTCAGAAAATTCTAATTTTACTACATTAGAAGAGTCTAATGTATAAAAATGATCATATATCTATTGTCATTTCTTTTTTTTACATTATTAGGAGTTTTGTATATATAGATTAATACAATTAAAATTTGGCACTTATTTCTGCAGTGACCAAAAGATGTATTAACCTTGAGCATTGTGATAAAAAGATAGTTAAACTAGTAATAAAATAAGTTAATTTTGTGTAATTTAATTGTATCTTGAAAAACAATGTTCTTTCATTATTAATATGTAATTTTGAAAGAAGTTATAACTTTAAAAAGAACTTTTTTTTAAGAAGTAGTAAGTACAGTTGGCGACGGTCATCAAGGGCAACCAGAAGGCTCTCTTTTCAATAGCTACTATACTGAGGTGTAGGGGAGGGCACTACACCTTTCCCTGGATTGCTCCACTTTATCCTTGATATGTACCTTATATTGCTGAGTGTTAAGCAAGGAGGTATCAAGTACCATTTTTAAAGTCTGGTATAATGCGACCTGGGATTGAACCCAGGTCTCCTGGACCATTAGCAAACACTCTATCCACTAGGACTATATATTTTTTAAGAAAGAAAAGGATATTCTATAATAAATTTTAGAATATTTCTCATGACCTGATGTTTTCTAAAAGAATTTTGTTTGTACAGATATTCAAAGTGAGCGACATGCAAGAGATTCATGAGCTTACTTCTTATAGGTTGTTAACATTATGATTTTTCTTGTCTGTTTGAGTGTGTAATGATATTGTTGTAAAAGCTTGGTCAGAAATAGCATTCAATCATTTTCAAACTGCAAAGAGAGCAGGTGGATAATCTTTTTTTTCTTTTTTTTTTTTTTCTGTTGCATGATGTTTTTTTTTCTTAGGTATCTTTCAATAATGGAAGTCTACCAAAATGAATTCCGATTTATCATAATTACAAAGGTTTATTATCATGCACATTAAATATCAAAACAGTCATGTTTAAGAAAAACTATGAAAGTGAAAAGCAATGTCTTGTTTATGTTTTATATATATATATATATATATATATATATATATATATATATATATATGTGTGTGTGTGGGGGGGTATAATGTGTGTATGTATATATTTATGTGTATTGTGTGGGTGTGTGTATATATACTTATGTGTATAGTGTGTGTGTGTGTATGTATAGTGTGTGTGAATGCACCACGTGTATATATATATATATATATATATATATATATGTGTGTGTGTGTATAGTGTGTGTGTATACATATGAGGATCATTAAATAAGTTTCCAGGCTTTTTTCGTATGGGCACTTTTATTGAGAGTACACACATGAAACTCTAGTCCCCTTCGAAGTTATCTCCTCCGGCAGCAATACTCTTGTTGTACTGTTCCACCAACTTCTGGAAGGTCCCATGGAAGTCCTCTTGTGTCAGCGTGTCAATGACCTTCGTCACAGTCTCTTTCATCTCCTCAATTGTCTCATAATGACTGCCTCTGAGCTTAGGGAATAACCAAAAGTCACAAGGAGCAAGGTCTGGACCATAGGGACGGTGAGGAACTGTCTTAATGCCCATCTTGGTCAAATAGTCTGTGACAAGGATGGAGTTGTGGATTG
>CAUZXS010003782.1:0-35000 GCA_963585895.1 Sepioteuthis lessoniana | reverse complement strand
GTGGACCACCTACGTAGTGTCACATAACTGCATCTGATGATGAGGCTTCAGTTCTGGGGAGTGTGGAGTACCTCTTCATTGCCATTACTCTCAGGTTTGCAGTGATCCAGAGTGGTAATATCTGTTAAGTTACCATCTATCAGTCAAGTAGACTTGTATTCAATAGGCATACAGTCCTATTGAATACAAGTCTACTAGAAAACCTCTAAAGAAACAATACCCAAAAAATATAAATATAAATTTACAACGATCATGATTCTCTAACCTATATGCATAAAATAACCCTAGATGGTTTGATATGCCATTAAAATCAATCTATCAGATTGTATTTGTTTCACGGGATTCCACTGCCTGTGTTGTATTTTGACCTTCGGCCCGAGCAAATATGCCATTACAAATTGATGCACCGGAAGGAAGTGACACATTCCAATGGCCAGTAATCGAAAGAGATCACATGGGCGTGCTTAGCTGATGAAATGGGACAAGGTAAAAAATCCCATGATACACTCATAGACTGATACACCGGAAGAGAGTGACCTCTGAACTGCATGACAGTTATTTCTGCTTGATGACGATCAAACATGATATTCCGAAGATCGAGTGGGCGATTGAGTGGGCATTGAACTATTATATAACTCAGTTAAGACAAAAAGTCAGACAGTTATAGTTGGAGATAAGTTGCTGATAAGATGTGGTAGGGAAAGCCACGCCAGGCTGAAGGGGCCCTCGGGGCCCCCGATGAGTTGGGGTCCAGAGAAGTTTCTGATAAGATGCAGTAAAGAAAGCCATCATCCAGCAGAGAGCTGGGCCTCTGGGCCTCCGGTTGAGCAGCCCTGGAGAACGAGAAAGACACAACGCTGATGGCCATAAGAGTGGGGGTCAAAATGTTGCAGTTATGTTCGGTCTCCAACTCCCTCTCACACGCAAACCTTGAATAAACTTTTCGAACCCTTACAATAAAGTGAGAGGTACATATTTTCTAAAGAAGTCTTCGCTCATCTTTCTTCTTTGTTGTGTTGTTATGATTATGAGTATATAACACCTGAACCTCGAATTGAAGTCACAACTACTAGTACTTATCTCCAAGAAGCCATTGGTTGAATAAAGATTTTTTTTTAAACTGTTTCCAAATGCAACTGGTACTTGGAAAAAAGCTGAAAAGTTCAGTGGCCTAAACATAATTGTTGTATTCTAATCTATAGTGAATTATTGTTCTGTTTCTGTGTGTGAGGATAGTGTTTCCACCCACAAGGTGTGGTTGCATATAGTTTACTTCATTGTCTTTCTGAACCTGTCATGGCAAGTATTTACCCACCCTGTCCACCATCAGCAGGATGTGACACAAGGTCAGTTTTTAAGTGAAGTACAACTGGTTTGAAATCAGAATTTTCCTTCTCTTAGACTGGTTACCATAGCAAAGTTAAGTTGGAGGTGCCCGTGGTGTAATGGTTATCGTTGCAGGAATTGGACACGGTGACACAAGTTCAAATCCTGGATGAGACTGATTGCATTTCACATTGCACTAATACCCTTGGGAAAGGTATGAATCCAATTATTCTCCCTCCAGCTATGGGTAAATAGTAGGGCAGACTAGGTTGTTCAGCCTTGGTGAGGCAACTAGTCTAGGAGAAGGAAAACTCTGAATTGAAACCTGTTAAACTCTGCTTAAAAAAAATTGACCTTGTGTCATATCCTGCCCAAGCAGAGGGGTTGGGTAAATATGACCATAGCAAAGTTAAAGAGCCAAGTCTATGCTACTCTTTACCCATAGCTTTAGGGAGAATAGCTTGATTTCTTCCTTTTCTGAGACTATTAGCATGATGTGAAATGCAAACATTCTCATCCAAGATTTGTACCTGAGCTGCTGTGTCTATTGTTTATGACTGTAACAGTTATTCTACAAGCTTTTCCCATATGTGTCTATGCCTAGTTCTCGAAAGCTGATCATGTTGACGCTGAGAATAAAGCAGGAATGAGAACTACAATCTATCTAGATAAAATTACAATTATGACCATAACAACCAAAATAAGGATAAGTTTTTAATGAATTTGGTACAAGATCTGTTTATAAATTATAATAAGGTTGATTGGTTGTACATTTTCTTTTTTAAATAGAGGAATTATATTGGGAATTGAATTACCATGACCTGAAAATCCAGTGAACACTGGATAGCTGTTTCCACCTTATTAAGTCTCATCAGCAGTGTATACCATGGAGATCGAACCAGCGACCATAGAATGCAAAACCGAAACTACCACTGAGCCACCAATCCACATCGCACACAAGCGACGACAAATCAACTAGTCATGGTAATTGCTCAACCAATTAACCTGAATGTGTCTTGCAAGTTAAATCTGTACTCTTTACAGAGGACATGGTCACCTCCAAGGCCACGGACTCCCAGGAGGATTGGAAATATGCATCTGCATATTTATTATTATAACCTCAAGGGCAAGGATATAGATGTACATTTTCTTTTTTAAGTAGAGGAATTATATTGTGAATTGAATTACCATGACCATAAAATCTGGTGAACACTTGTGCGCTACACACAGAAACACTGTACAGCTGTTTCGACCTTATTAGGTCTCATCAGCAATGTATATCGTGATCTCCCCCACTGTAGATTGAACCAACAACCACAAGGTTGATTGGGTATAAAAAAAAATTATCAAGTTGATGACAAATCAGTTCCCCCCCACCATCTTCAAAATTTTTGCCTTGTAAAGACACGCTCTGATAAAGCTTAGTAACTCATTAGGCATATTGAATGATTTATATATATATATATATATATATAAAGAGTGCTCAATATTGGTGATAAAGAATATATAAGTCTATGTTTGATTAGCATAGACACAGTGAATGGTGCTTGGTGGCTGTTAGTTTTTGCTTATATGATCAGACCAAGAGCTCTTGGTCTAATGATTGCTTAGGTGAGCAACAGTCACAATCAATGTTACTTCATGGCTATAATAATGAAGATAAGGGTAACTGTTTTAACAAATTTGAGTGCAAGGTCTGTCTATAAATATTGAAATTGTGTAAAAAAAATCAATTACAAATCAATTTTATCTCCTTCAGAATAGTTTCCTTTGGAGACCACACTGTAAGACATTGTTTCCCCTCCCTGGAAGTTTTCAACTGACACTGCCTCCATTTGGTTTGTCACAACTTGTTGCATGTTCTAAATAATTCCTAGATGGTGATCATAGAGCTGGGTTTTGACTTTTGTGAACAAGAAATAAAACTTATGAGAATTCAGTCAAGGGAAGTAAAGGATCTGTAGTATCATGAGGATATTTTTTTTTTTGCCAAAAACTTGATCACATAAACCTGCAAAATATTCTTGTTTCCCTTTGATTACTTCAAACAAACTTGTAATAATCAAAGATTAATCAGTTGGATGGGAATTCCGTCAGTGAAGCAAGTTCAACTGTTGAATACACTCGTTTATCATGTGACTTTCTGTGATCAAAATTTTAGCCTATTATCAGTGTGTCACGCTATATGTGAGATATGAACTTTGTGTGTGTAAATAATTTTTCAAGGCTAAGCTTAGCCCAACTGGTATGTTTTCAATTTCCATCTGAAAAGTCAACAAATGGTCTCGTTTCATGTAAAATAGAGATAATGTTATTACAAATATTCTTTTACTTTCTCTATTTCATTATATGATAAGTTATTTTCTTGTTTAATTATAAGATTTGTAATGGTTTTAAAAGGTTATCGGCATGAACTAACGAGCCTGGATAGTTGTTTTGTATCAGTATCTTATCAGCTGTGTTTAGATTTCCATCATGTGGAATGATTGTTAAAATCGCTCAGAAACTTACAGAAAACGAAGGAATATGAAGAGAAAATATATTTTCATAATTATATCTGAGCCTTAGTCGAGTCTACCATAAATAGAACTTGCATGATAGGATATATAATAAAATAATTTTTTGGGGATTAAATTTGATGGATCACATGTTATACAAAATCAGATGATATTCAAATGTACCCAGTAAATGTTTCTATGTATGTTTAGAATTGATATTGGTAAACTGATTTTCAATCTGGTTACCAATCTGGTGATGGAAAAAAAAAAAAGAACAAAATTTATTCTTATTTCCAGACCAACTTTTTAAATGGCAATAATTTATCTAAGAAATCCCCAAAGATACATCCCTTTTGTTTCAGCTTCCAGGAAAATGTATTTTTTCTATTTTTAATTCTTAACTGGTAATTCTTTTATTTATTTGTAATTTCTTTCTTTTTTTTTTCTTTCTTTTTTTGCAGTAGTTGGTGTTGGTTCTTGGTGCTTTCATATGACATTATTATACAGTATGCAGGTACGTGTCATTTTCTTGAACTAGTAGTAACATTCACTATTAATTGATATTTCTTAAGTGTTGGTAGAAATTAAAAATGGTGAACCTTGCTTTCAGGGACATATATTTTCCCTCTCATCTAATCAGTGTACCTGTTAGGGTCCCATGTATGGGTCAAATAGAAATATTCAATCATTTTCTATATATGAAACCATTTAACCGTGTACAAACAAATGACTGATGTTAAATTGAATTATTCATATTGCATAGCAAGTCTTGGAGCCATTTAACTGTGTGCAAACAAATGAATAATATTGAATAAAATTAATGTTAGATAGCAATTCTTGAAACCATTTAACTGTGTGCAACTAGAACTCTTTGTGCTAGATAGCAATACTTGAACAATTTTAAATAGAATTATTTGTATTAAATAGCAATATTTTAAAACATTCAGTTGTGTGCAAACAAATGAGCTTTTACTTGTTTAAAAATAAATTGGCTGACAAACTATTCCCTTAAAAATTTCTCTCTCTCTCTCACACACACACACATTTATATAAAGATTTTGCATTGAATCACTATCAAGGGTTGATATGCCTTTAAACCAAATGACTTAACCTAGCTATCTAATCCCTTTTGGATTAAGATTTTGTTGGGCCACCCTGCCAGACTATAATTAGAGACCACAATATTTTGATAAGGAAAACTGTTGAAAAATTAGATTTAATTTTACAAGGGTAAAAATGGTTAAAATTCCAATATTTGCTTTCTTGGAAACAAATTTCTCCAGAACATCTTGTCACAACTGCTTACTGTAATAAATTCAACATAAAACTGCAGTCAGATGTTAGATTCCAAAAGCGTCCTATGACTTTTTTTTATTAAAAATTAACAATGGCAGGACTCGTACTTCCATTTTCCTTACACAATTGTTGAATTGGTACTTTGTGTTTCTTATAACTCAAAAACCAAATTACAACACAGCCATTAATTGTAAACCGTTGAGAATATCGTTTTCAGTTGTCAAGTGAGAAAGTCTGTTTAGTTAATCTCGTGACATTATCAATCTGCATACATTATCAATCTTGTGACATTATCAATCTGCATACATTATCAATCTTGTGACATTATCAGTCTGCATATATTTGTTAAGATGTTTTATTTTGGAGAAACTCTTCTCTCCTGTTGCTCTAGTTAACCTTAAATAGTGCTATTTTGGCATTCGTATTTTGGATATAGTATTAAACTGAATGTGGTGGTGAGGCTCCAGTTCTAGAGCTCTGAGAGTGTGGAGAACTTCCTTATTGCCATTTTTTCCATGTCCACTTTGACTTGGGATAGTAGCGCCTGTTAGAGTTCCATCTATTAAATAGATCAGTTTAAAAATTATTTGTATTAGATAGAAATACTTGAAACCCTATAACTGTATGCAAATTATTTGTATCAAATTTCAGCTTTAGATAACTTGTAAGGGTTTGATATGCTGTTAAACAAGTGGGCCAAACCTTTTACTGTTGCAGTAGCTATTCAAGCGATTGTAATATTACTAACATAAAGAAGCTGGATTGTCTGTATAAAAAAGTTTGGGATGTTTTTGACTCTTCTCAGAATTATTGATTACACATTTTTTTTATCTTTTTTAATTTATATGTCAACATTATAAATTCTACATTAAACAAAAATTCAAGGTTGTAAAAAAGAAAAAAAAAAGCAGTTGTAGAATGCCACAAATTAGGTGTAAAGATAATGACAATAAGTCATTATAAGAAAGAAATAAACCCGTCAAAAATTGATATTATCTCAGTTATTCAATATCGGTTATTATGATAGTTTGTCTTTTTTCTATTATCAAAATCTTATGCTGATAAAAATTTTACTTGAGAAATTTAAAAAGTAATTTTCATTCATCCAACTTATTTTCTCCTTGTTTTGTGAACAAGGCAGCCATGTTTCTTCACTGTAAACTTTTGGCATTTCTCCAGGATAACTCATCACACTCTTGTTACAATTAATATTTGTGGTATTTTCTCTCTCCCAACATAACCAGTGTATTTTGCTGTAATTATAAAATGCCAATATTTATCTCTTTTTCTCTTTTCTCCTCCACCTCTCTCTAGTTCTTTCTCTCTGATTTTCCTCCTTTTCTTTTTTTTTTTTATTTAAAAAAAAACTTTGTTCTATCTGTCGTCTTATCTAATTCTATTCTCTCCATCTTAGCTCTCTATTTCATCTTATTTACTTTTTCTTTTTCTCCTTTTTTTCTCTTTCTCTGTTTTTCTCTTTATCTTTTTCTCTTCTTTTTTTATTCCTGTCTTTATTTCCCTATTTCACCTTTTTCTCTCCATTTCTGTTTTTTTACTTTTCTTCTTCCCCCTCCTCCTTTCCACCCCGTTCTTTTTTAACCTCTCTTTTTAATCTCACATTTTAATCTCTTTTAATCTTTCTCTTTTTAATCCTACTTTTTTGTCTGTTTTTCTGCTTTTTTAAAAAATCTTTTTTTTTTTTTATCTTATCTCTTTCTCTCTCTTTTATATCTTCTTTTACCATTTTCTCTCTTTTTCTTTCTCTTTCCTATCAGATGCAGCATATATGCACAGGTATGTGTCCATATGCACTAACACTGTCTTAAAATTTTAAGTATATAAGTGTATGTATATATGTCGATGTGTCTCTGTGTGTGGGTTTGTATATATAGTAATTTTTTAGCAAATATATTATACTTTAAAATAAATTTGAACACTATTTACATTTGATAGTTTTTGAAAGAACACTACTAATGATAAAGAAATACTAAGATTTTTCTAATTTTTTCATTTTACTTTAAAATTGAATATAATTTAAAAGATACACCATTACATATTAACATAGCCCTGATGATGGCTTAATGTAAAAACTGAAACGTTTACCATTGGCTAATAATTCAACTATAAATAAAATCATCCTCTGAATACCTTGTTTTTTTTTTTCATATTTGTATATTTACATGCCATCATATATTAGTGGATGATGGTAAGTTTTGAAGACATGAATTTTCATACATACATCTAGCACATATACCCACATATCTTGAATAAAGAATGATTATTCTTTTCTGCATACCATTTTTGAAGCAGGGTGATGCAGAAATAATGGGGCAGTCGATTAGAATGTATTATTCTATTGACTTTCATACCTCTTCTGTCATACTTTGTAATAAGATGATGTAGAGAGCAATCGTTAAATGATTAACTTAAATGAAAAGAAAGATCAAGAATAATAGTATAAAAAAGAAAATAAAGAAACAAAAAATTGCTAAGTTGAGAAATGTAAGAACGTTTGATTTATTCTTGGAAATATTCATGACTTTTATTAAAATTCTGTTTTCATGGTGTGGAATTATTGACAATTTTTTTAAAACGGTTCTCACAGCACTTGCTCTGTTGGTGAGGCCTAGAATATGCTGACTGCATCTCCTACAGATGTGCAAGACCCCCCCCTGTAAAGAGATATCCTAGATATGGCTGCATCTGGTGGTGAGGCTCTAGTTCTGGAGCTCTCATGATTGTGGAGTCACACTTTGTGGTCATTACTCCCAGTTTCATTGATCTGGAATGGTGCTAACTGCCATTGTCTCATTTATGGCTCAAAATGATAAGTTTGAAAATTATTAAAATTTGAAATACTTCAAACCATATAACTGTGTGTAAATTAATAATGAAGAACCATAGAACTATTAATGTTGTATATTGACCTCCGACCCAGCCGGGCTTCAAAATAGGAAATACTCCTGTGTAAATAACAGGTGAATACGGTCGAGGGATATCAGAATATAACCTTGACCATGGACGGGTTGAATGAGTGTGATTTGTGATGCCCACAAGAAGAAGGTGGCTGTCGAACTATTATAAAACTCAATGCACAGGAAGTTCAATCAGTTGGAGAGAAGATGCTGGAATGAGGAACATGTCCCAGAGAGGCTGGGCCCCCAGGCCCCCGGTTGAGCAGCCCAGGAGAACGGGAAAGAAACATTGTTATGGCCATAAGAGTGGGGGTCAATATGTTGCAGTTCTGTTCGGTCTCCAACTCCCTCTCACACACAACCCTTTCAATAAAGTGAGAAGTATATTTTTCTAAAGAACTGTGTCCGCTCGTCTTTATTGTGTCGTCGTTATGATGCTGCATGCATATGTGTTTGTATAGTTGGTCATGGCTATACAACATTAATAAATTTTTTTAATTATTTACTCAAAACCATATATTGCCTTGTCGGTAGGGCTTAGAATACATTGACTGTATCCCTTGCATAGGGGTTAGGACCCCATCCACCACACCCAAAAAATAAAAGGGTGTCCTGGGTATAAGACTAAACTGCATATGATGATTACATTCTACTTCTTAAAATCTGGAGAGTGTGGAATACCCTTTCATTGCCATTAATCCTAGTTCCACTCTGACCAGTTGTGGTAGTAGCTGTTAGTGTCCCACCTATGGGTCAAATAGATCTGTTTGAGAAAATTTCTGAAATGATTTTGAACTACATTAATACATTATACATATTGATATGGCAACTAAATATGAAGTTTTTACCAGTTTAAAATTATATATTAGTCCTTTTTAGGGCCCCATCTATGGGTCAAATAGATCTGCTTGGAAATTATCTTTCTTAGATAGGAATACTTGAAACCATATAATTGTGTACAAATTACATGTATTAAGTGTAGTTACTAGTACCTATAATGTGTCCTGGGTATGACATTAGTCTGTATCACAGTAATGAGGCTTCAACTCTCCATTAATGTGGAGTACCTCTTCATTGCCATTACTCTGAAGTTCACTCTGATCTGAAGTGGTAGTATCTGTTAGGATCCTATCTCTGGGTCAAATAGATTTGTTAGAAAATTATTTCTATTGGATAGGATGATGTGCAAAAAATAGTCAACCTTCTAAAGAAACAACTGCATTAAAAAAAAAAATACTATGGACATACCATGAATGCAATTCCCTCAGCTGTAGGCTTAGAATAACCTTAGATGGATTGACATGTCATAGAATCAGTCTCTTAAAGCCATATTATTGCTGGAAAATAAGACTGAATTTCTATTGCTGTAAAACCAGTCAACCAATTATCTCCAGAGTAAATCCTTAGATTGAAAAATTCCCAAATCAGTCACTTCATTTTAACTATCTATTTACTTTTGTAAATTACCCAGAGTCTGGGAGTGCATCAGGCTCCATCTCATGATCTCAGAGAATGTTGTAGAAATAACAAGAGAATTGATGATGATAGTGTCATTGACTACCCTATCATTTCTTCCTTACTCTATGTAAAACCTGTATGTATTCATCTAGCCCCTCCAACATGGGCAGGATGTGAGATAAGATCAATTTTTAAGCTGAGTATATTCAGTTTTCCTTCTCCTATACTGGTTGCCTATCTAAGGTTAAAGGACCCATTCTGTCTTGCTATTTACCCATAGCTAGGGAGAGAATAGATAGTATAGATGAATTCATACCTTTCACAAGGGCTTTAGTTTAAAGTAAAATACCAACGGTCTCATCCAGGATTTGAACTTGTATTGCCAAGTCCATTACTTCTAATGATAATCATCATGCTAGATATGCCTCCCTAAGAAGAAACTCGTCATCTTATTTGACTGTCTCAATTGATGCATTGTGAATTATTACTAATTTTTGAATTTTTGATTAGTACGTCTTTCATAATAATTCTTTTGCTTTTACCCCCTAACTAATCCAGTAATTAATTTTTTTTTTATCTGGTTTCAACAGCCCAGTCAGCTGGGACTGTAGATTACACAGACTGTATCTCAGCAGAAGGGTAACCCCCCCCCATAAGTGTCCTGTATATGACATTAAACAATCTGATAGTGAGGCTCCAATAATGTTGGAGCTTTGGGAAATGCTTGCAGAGTACTCCTTTATTGGCATTGCTTCTAGGTCCAATCTGGCCTAGAGTGGTAGCACTTGATAAGGTTCTATCTATGGATCAAATAGAATTGTTTGACATTTAAACTGAGTGCAAACAAATGACCTATGCTAAACTGAATTTTTAGTAATAGAACTGTTTGATCATTTAACTATATATAAATAAATGACTGATGTTTAATTGCATTGTTAGTAATATATAGCAATACTTGGGACTATTCAAATTCATTGACTTATGTTTATAAATCATATCTACTGTATATGTGTAAAGAGTATATGGCATTACATAACCGACAGTTATGAAAATCCAACCAAACTAATCAATATACCTGATAACTGTACCAAATCGGAGGGAGACAGTTTACGAAGGTTATGAAAAAAGAGTATGTTACTTGGATAAAAACTATGATCCCTAGTGAATAACATTAGAAAGGAAGAAGGATTAAATAGAAGTTTGTAATATTTCACCCCCCCCCCGTCACAAACACATAAAATGAAAAGCATGCTAATAGCGTAATATCTTTTTTAATTGTTAGTGATACATAACAATACTTGGAACTATTTATCTTTGTTGACTTATGTTTACAATTCATATATATCTAATATATATGAATAAACCAGATTTGGCATTAAATAACCTACAATGGCTGATATGCCATAAAACCTGACCAAACAAAATCATATATATTTAATATATATGAATAAAGAGGATTTGGCATTAAATAACCTACAATGGTTGATATGCCATTAAGCCCAACCAAACAAAATCATATATATTTAATATGTATGAATAAAGAGGATTTGGCATTGAATAACCTACAATGGTTGATATGCCATAAAACTCGACCAAACAAAATCATGTATATTTAATATATATGAATAAAGAGGATTTGGCATTAAATAACCTACAATGGTTGATATGCCATAAAACCCGACCAAACAAAATCATATATATTTAATATATATGAATACCTTCAGTTCTGTTCATCATACCTGGAAAGGTTTTCAACTGTATTAATAAATCTGGCTCAGATTATTTTTTTTTTTATTTCTATTTTATTTAGGTGGGATAAGTTTCTCACCCTTTATATTTTCGAGAGAGTCCCTGTGGCCTATTGGCTAATGTACTCGACTTCAACATCATAGGTGAGTTCAGACTCCAGCCATGCTGTTATGCTTTCTTTCAGGTTAATACACTTGGGAAATGTATGAACTCTCTTATTTCTCTTGTTATGGGTTAAATAGTACAACTATAGTTCTTTGACAAGGATGGCTTTGGCATTAAATAACCCATGAAGGTTGATATGCCATTGAATAAAGAAACCACACCAAACCAATCTTTATATTTCACTTTAAAGATGCATTGTCTCACACTCAGCGTCAGTAACCCACTCTTGAAAATCATGAGAGGCAGTTGGCTGTCTTTTTTCTTATATGTACTTAGATTTTCTTTGTCATGCCCAGATGTCAACTGTTGACCAACTTAAAAAAAGGGTTTGAAATCCGTTATCTTTTAAAATTTGAATATTAATACTCTATGTAAGGAAAACAATTAAATATTTGCGATATTTAATTTTTTTGAAGTTTTTTAAAGGTGTCAGATAAACCTGAAGTTATCTTCCATACCATGCTCAGTGTAAACAAGTCAATAAAGATGAGTCCACACTCCCTCAGAACTGAAGTTTCACCATGAATGCTGTTTAGTGTAGTATCCAGGATAGCTATGTACAGGGGTCAGTTCCAATTCTTAGTACTTCAAAAAGTATTTAGCAGTCTTTCGCCTTGTCAGTTGGGGCTGTAGAATACACTGACTGCACCTCTGCAGAGAAGTTAGACTCTCCCCACCACAATGAGGCTACCTGTTGGCTGTGTGTGGTGACCCATAATGATTGAGGATGGGATCCTGGTGGCTGAGCAGTCTGTGACTTGGAACATTCCAATTTGGACTTTACTGGGCTTGACAGATGGTCAGAGAGGCTTGATCTGATCTGTTGGCTGGTCTTTCAGATTTTTGTGAAAATCTGAATCTGAGAGTCATGGCTGAAGGATCAATAATGCTGAGGAAAGAACCCTACTCCTTCCTGTCCCTGAGTGGGGAGCATAGTCAATGAAACTCCAAACTTATTTTTATGGCTTATGTAGAAAAAACCCCTAGCAAAAAGACCTCATTATGAATCTGACTCAGACCATAAATAGCAATACCCCAAATTCATTGTACCGCAATCGAAAGAACTCCCTCTAACAAAATTATTACCTTTTATTATTGAACAAAACGTTTCCTCTATAATTACCCTTGTTTTGGTCAAAAACCTAAAAATGAAACCATCCTCATAGAGGTCACAACAAAAAACAAGTTGAGACATTACTAAAACTGAAAAAAATTCCATTATATAAACACCTACCCTCATGAGAGACTAAACACCGCAAGAGGTGTGGTAAGGAACAAGGACCTATCTTACGCTCAATTACAGAACTAAAAAATGAATTGAAAAAACAAAATGTTATAGATGTCAAAAGAATCACAATCAGAAAATTGAACCAGACCATTGATACAAACACGTACATACTAACTTTTAACAACCCAAAACCCCCACCAGAAATAAAAGTTGGATACACACTTGCAAAAGTGGAAAAGTACATATTAAATCCCAGAAGGTGCTACAATTGCCATAAATATGGACATTTGAAAGAGGCTTGCTCAAGGAAACCAATATGAGTAAAATGTGGTGCACATGAACCCGACCACAGAAGATGCACTTATAATCTAAACTGCAATGAAAGCCACAAAGCAGGTTCAAAACTCAGCAAAATCTGGAAAAATGAAAGAGAAATCTTAAAAATCAAAGTCACCTAAAATATTAGCTTCCCAAACACAAAAAGACTTAAAGAATGCCCTTCATTAAACCAACTTTTGCCAAAATCACAAAAACTCCTCCGAACGAAAACCAAGGAAACACTCAAATAAAAACAAAAAAATTGACAAGAATTGATAAGTTTTATAAATGAACTACCAAACTTAATTAAAACCCTAAAAACCACAATACCCAATATAGAAAAAACCTGTCAACAAAAACAACACCCTGACAACCACTAGATAAAAAAAATGAAACACTAGCTACAAAAAAGTGGACATTGATCAACTTCAAGGAAAAGGAAGAAAATCAAAACCCAACTCTTCCCCACGCCATAGAAACTCAAAGCAAATCTAAAAATATAGAGCAAATGGAAATTGAAATGGACTCACCGCCCACAATCAAAATGCCAGAACAACTTAAAGGGGGTGTCCTCGTGGTGTAATGGTCAAAGCGATGAACTGCGGAATCGTAGTACGCGAGTTCGTACTCCAGTTGCGCTATTACGTTCACTTTTGGGCAAATACCCTTGGGAAAGGTATGAACCCCCTTATTCTCCCTCCAGCTATGGGTAAATAGTAGGACGGACTAGGTTCTTCAGCCTTGGTGAGGCAACTAGTCTAAGAGAAGGAAAACTCTGAATTCAAAACCTGTTAAACTCCGCTTAAAAATTGACCTTGTGTCATATCCTGCCCGAGCGGAGGGGTTGGTAAATAGTAACTTAAAGAAAACCCATCAGTTCCCATTGGCCAAGCTGGAAAAATTTGTATGAACACCAAAATAAGCAATAAAAGACCAGGAGCTACAATCAGACTGTACTCAGTCAAGTTCCCATTAGCCAAGCTAGAAAAATTGTATGATCACCAAAATGAAAAATGAAAGACCAAGAGGTACATTCAGACTGCCCTCAGCCAAGTTCCCATTGGCCAAGCTGGAAAAATTTGTATGAACACCAAAATGTTTAATGAAAGACCAGGAGGTACAATCAGACTGTACTCAGCCGAGTTCTCATTAGCCAAGCTAGAAAAATTGTATGATCACCAAAATGTTTAATGAAAGACCAGGAGGCTCATTCAGACTGCTATTGGCCAAGTTTGATACTGTTCACTCAATATCAGTCACAAAGTCCCCTATTAGAATAAATAAACACTGCATTGCTCTGGGATTGACAAAATCCCTACAAAGGTTGTATAGTATAGAAAATATGGATAGTGATACAGACAGCATAGTTGCCAACCTCAATCTAGAAAATATAACAAATAGCAACAATACTTGAAACCATTTAACTGTGTGCAAACAGATAAGCTCAATCTCTTTTTTAAATGTTGCTTACAAACCATCCACTTAAAAAGTAAAAATAAAATTACTGACTAACTAATCTCTTGCATATTGTGTATATTTATTTAAATGTGTGCAAACAAATGATTGATGTTAAATTGTTACTTTTACATAGCAGTACTGGGGACCATTTGGCTGTGTGCAAGCAAATGGTTAAGAGTAAATAGAGTGATTTGTGTTGGATAGGGAGGTACTTTGGATCATTTGGGTGTGGAAAATGAGCTCAGGCTTGTTTAAGAATGTTATTAGCAAAATGTATTCACTAGCAGATCATGTGTGTAACTATTTAGCTGTGTGCAAGCAAATTACTGATGTTAAATTGAATTGTTGGTGTTATATAGCAGTGCTTGGAACCATTTGATTGTGTGCAAACAAGTGGGGTCTGGTTTGTTTAAGATGTTATCAACTTGGTAATTGTTTGGAAATCTTAGGTTTAATATATGTATAAACAGAATTTGGTATCGAGTAGCCTGTAAGGGTTGATATGCCATAAAACACAACAAACCAACTAATCTAAACTAGAGAACATTTTGAGTGCCCTCTCCCTCCACCTTTTTACCAAAATCTGGCCAAATATAATCAAATACTATCATGAAAACCCATACCCTAAACCCTAAAACCCACATGGAAGACAAAACCAATATAACTTTTCTGAGCATTAAATGACCGACAGAGGTTGATATGGTGTTGAACAAAACTCAACCTCAGCTTTTTTGAAACTCTTTGATCGACAGTTTTTTCATGAAATGGAATCATACAAATTATTTCTGACTTCTATTCTAAAACCTGTTAAAGAGATCGGGTGAACTGGAGATCAGAGAAAGAATTTAGACTATCCAGACTCTAAGAAAGAAGTATACTGAGTAGAGTCCTGGAGAGCTGAAGAGACTTATTGTCACTCTGACTCCAGTGAAAAACCACCAGTTTGAACTGGTGTGAAAAACTTGCAAAGAGTAAAATAATAATAAGAATAGATTCTTTTTTCTTTTTGCTAAGAAAGCAAAAAAACTTTTTTCCCCCAAAGAAAAGCAAAATAGGGAAAAAAATAGGTTTCAATGTTTCTCTCATTATTTTATTCTAAAGAAATCATTTGAATAAAAATGGAGTCCACTTTTTCCGTTAAGTCCTGCTACTGTATTTTTGTATGTACAAATATAAATATGCCCACATTCTTTAAAAAGTTGAAATTTGCTTTATCATTCTTTTCAATGTTTCTCCATTTTGTTCACACATATCCACCTAAACTGAATTATTCCACCAGTATATCAGGATTTGTCTCATTGGTGTCATTTGTTCATATTTGCTTTCTATAAAAAGCATATTTTTAGTAACTTGAAGTGTAGGTGAAATTCTGTGATGCTGGGTAAAACCAGGTTTTGGCATAAAAGGAAAACTTAGGTGTGTCTCATAAAAATTGAACCTGTTATTATTTGTTTGGACAGCTTTGTTAACTATCATACAATGATAGGATGTTTCATAATTTTTGAAACACAATGGTCAAGTACAAATCAACAACGATGAATAATAGATTAATAGAAATTATATTTATTGAAAGGTTAAAGAATAACATTTTAGAATCTGCAACCATTTAGACTCAAAGATGAACAAAAAATGTCAAGGGGAGCCTGAGAGTAAATGCTCAATTGAAGGCACTGTTTAATGCAGCTTATGAAGTTGTTGATAATATGCACATTCTTCAGATGGTGAAAAACCTATTGCCCTATGATCTTTACAAGTGCCATGAGATTCTAAGTTCTTGACCAACTGGAAAATCTGACACCTGTTTGGAAATTTCTTGAAATTGGGCTTTTTTTCTGTATCTTGCTTGAACAATTTCAAAAGATTTAGTTTTGTAATATGTCTTCACACAAAAGACCTTCTGTCCCATCGTCCAAGGCATGATTTCACTATACCTGTTTGACTATTGTGGGAATGTAAATCAGACCATGTGTATCTGGCTGCACAATCATCTGACACCTCGTGTTTGTTTTCTCAGCAGGTCGGGTCGAAATGCACAAGTTGTTGTTAAAAGAGAGGAGGAAGTTTGTGATAAAATGATGGTTTGTGGTATCCTCACTTAGTTCTCTTAACTAAAAACTAAATCTGACAGCTAGATTTTTGGTTCTGACGTCACTTCACAACATAACAGTTTTTTTGAGTTCTTACTTTGGCTGGTGAGAATTCCCTTAACTAAAAGCTAAGGCTGACTGCTAGATTTTTGGGTTTCTCTATCTGTTTTGGTCTTCTCAGCCTATCTGCATGTCTCTCTGTCTCTATTCTCCATTCTCTGGTCCCCACCATTGCATATAGATATGAAAATGTGGCAAATATTATGGGACAGAGATAGTAATGATATGAATTGCAAATTATGTAGCAAATTTGTTTGCATTCATGATATTACTATGTCTGTCCAATAATAGTTGTTACATTTGCATATAGATTATATGCATTATGTAACTACTATTGTGAGATAGAGGTAGCATCATTTGTTTCCAATTTTTTGGTGGCTAGATGGAGAAAAAAATCAATTTTTTAAATTGATTTTTGTATTAATTTTCATTGGAGGTTACCAAATCTGACTTTGTGTAGAGGAAACCCTGCTTCCCCAAATGAGGGAAAGTGTTATTCCATCAGATCACCTATTTGGTCGGGGCATGTGGGTTCAATTTAGAAAATGATATTTTATTTTATTATTTCTCACACTTAATTTGACAAATATCATGGGACAGTCGTTATACTGTCCCATAGAATTATAAAAAAAAAAATCCTTGAACTGCTAATTGAATTGTCATTTCTAATAAGAATTATGAAATTGTTAGAAATTAAAAACTGGTTCCTTTCATTTTAAATAAAAACTCTATATATCAGAATTTGCATATATCTGCCATTATTTTTATTATCTCTGTCTTATGATAGTTACATTTAGTGTTTGAAACTTATAATATTAGTTATTATGGGACAAATGACAGTACGGTTTTTTTCCTTTTCATTCTAACTTGACACAAACGATAAACTAGTTTCCAATTGATATTGATTTTGAGAATAAATAATAAATAAAAGATTAGAAAGAAACTTAATAAAAACATCTGGAAAGCCTTATTTGAACAGTTTGTAATCTGACTGAAAACTGGACCATAATACTTGACAACTTTATTGATGTATATACTCGTATATCGTGATTTGAGACCTAAATTTTAGCCTAATATTAGGAGGTTGTACCATACATGATGTAGAAACTTTGTGAGTATAAATATGTATGCCCGTGGTGTAATGGTTATCGTCGTAGGAAATGGACACAGCGACACAAGTTCAAATCCTGGACGAGACTAATTGCATTTCGCATAGCACTAATACACTTGGGAAAGGTATGAATCCAATTATTCTCTCTTCAGCTATGGATAAATAGTAGGACAGACTGGGTTCTTCAGCCTTGGTGAGGCAACTAGTCTAGGAGAAGGAAAACTCTGAATTGAAACCTGTTAAACTCCGCTTAAAAATTGACCTTGTGTCATATCCTACCCGAGCGGAGGGATTGGTAAATATGATAAATATGTTTTTACCCAAATCCTCCACCACAAGCAGAAGGTGACACAGTCAATTTTTAAGCAAAGTATAAATGGTTTGAATTCAGTTTTTCTTTCTTTCTTGACAATTTGTCGTACCAAGGTTCAAAAGCCAGTCTACCCTGCTATTTACCCAAAAAAGGCATAGTTGGATTCACACCTTTCCCAAGGGTATTAGTGTGATGTGAAATGCATACAGTCTCATTCAGGATTGAACTCTGGTGTCTGTGTCCATTTCCTATGCCATGAATGCCTCCTCTGTGGGTGTAAATATTTGGCCAAGGCTAGGCCAAGGCCAATTGGTATGATTACAATTTCCAACTGCAAAATGTTTCAATTTAGATTTCAGAAAGTTGTATAGTGTGTGAGTATTTGTGGTACTTACAAAAATTGGTGCCCGTGGTGTGATAGTTAACATTGTAGGAAAAAGACACAGTGACTCAAGTTCAAATCCTAGATGGGTTTGATTGCATTTCACGTAGCATTTAATACTCTTAGGAAAGGTATGAGTCCAATTATTCTTCCTCCAGCTATGGGCAAATAGTAGGGCAAGCTGGGTTCTTTCACCTAGCTTAGGCAACCAATCTACAAAAAGGAAAACTCTGAATTCAAACCTGTTAAACTCCACTTAAAGATTGACCTTGTGTTACATCCTGCCCATGCAGAGGGGTTGGGTAAATACATATATGGTACTTATAAATAAAAGGATGACGCAATGTTTTAAAATGCGCACATGCACATGGTGTTATTTTATTGTGAGCACATGTCCATTGTCATTGTAGTAAAGCCCCTAAATTGCATGTACTGAGAGAGATTAAAAAGGAGGAAAAAAAAAAACAAAAAAAACAAAGATGAAAATGTCTTTTCAACTCAGGCAGAATTAAATGAGTTCCTGTGACCTTTAAGCAAACTATGCAATCAATCAGCAATGCAGGCAATCCAGATATAAATTTACAACTTCGTTTTTTTTTTATATATCTGATACAAGCATTAACAAGCAAAACTGAGATGCATTTTGGGATTTTGCTATACAGACTTTTATTTTCCATTGCAGTTTTTTTGCTTGATGTTAACATGCCAGCATTACTACTACATGTTAATTAGCAAGCAATTCTACCATGTTAACAAAAAAAAAGTAAAACTACTATATGTTAATTAGCATGTATTGCTGCCATTCAATAACCAGTTGGTAATACTACTGTGCATGAACAAGCTGGCAGTGCTACCATGTTAACCAGCTGGCAATACTGCTGTATGATGACTAGCTGGTAATGCTATTGTATGTTAACCAGCTGGTAATGCTATCTTATGTTGACCAAGTGGCAATGGTACCACCTGTTAACAAATCGGTAATGCTACCATACATTAACCAGCCAGTCAAATTACTCTTCTACATTAAGCAGTTAGCAATGTTACCATACATTAACCAGGCCACAGTGCTCAATAAGTTAACCAACTGGCAATGCTACCATACCTTACCAGTTGGCTATACACCTGTATGGTGACTAGCTGGTAATGCTATCATGTTGACCAAGTGGCAATGCTGCCACCTGTTAACTAGTCGGCAAAGCTACCATACATTAACCAGCCTGTAATATTACACTACATTAACCAGTTAGCAATGCTACCATACTCTAACCAGACCGCAGTGCTCCTATAAGTTAACCAGCCAGCATTGCTACTGTACCATAACCAGCTGGCAATGTTGAAACACATTAATAAGTTAGCAGAAGTGTCATATAGTAACAAGCCAGCAATGCAGCCTCATTTTAAAAATCTGGCTAAGCAGTGTTATATCAATAAGCCGGCTATGCAGCCTCACATTAACAAGCCAGCTATACAGCTACCCTTTAAGAAGTTGGTAATGCAGACATCTTAATAAGCTGGCAATGCAGCCTCACGTCAGCAAGGCAGGAATCCTGCTGAATGTTTGGAATGTAACTTTAAGTAATATTTTATACTACTTCTTTGTTCTGAAGTATTTAACTTGTTTAGGCAAGGGAATATATTGTCTGAAAGTCTTGTAATTTAAGGGGAAAAAAAAGTAATCTGAATCCCCACAAAATATGTGAAATTAGAAAAATATTGTTAACTTTTTTTTATTTGTACCTTGATTTGAATTTCAGTTGCATTTTATTGCAGCATCTAGATTATCATTACAATTGTCAAGGATGCATTTTGAATTGAAAATAAAAGAAAAAGCCTCTGATAAGACTCATATGACTTATCTTTATAAAGCCTGATTTAATGAAATAAATAATGAATAACTCATATGTTATTAAACAAAGAATCTTACTGATTAGGAGACAAAAGCTGATGACTATAATTATTCACATTTAAGCATGTAGCTTTATTCTTTATTTTCTTCTAATCAAATTTTTTAGATGAAGCATTGTCAATTTCTATTGATTTTTAACTTGTGATTCTTATTTCTTTTCTTTTCTACTTTGTAGCAATAGTCTTAAATTGTTTTAATTTCTAAGTTCATTTAAGAAGTTCATTGTCAGTTATTCACTTTTGATTACTATTTCTTTCATCTTAATTTTAGTTGTTTTGTTATCATAACTCTCATATTATCTTTCCACAATCTACTTATTTCTGATACTAACTAAGGATCATAAAATAACAAGCTGTAAATTGTGATAAATCATCATCATCATCATGTCGCGCCGCCAGCACGGATATCCCTGACCCTCTCTCACCACTTCTCCCTATCATTCATCGCCTCCGGCAGGTCTTCAGGGTTACATCCTGTGTCCTCACATAGTTGCTGTATGTAAGTTTGTGCTGGTCGTCCTGCTTTTGCACATCCATATGTGGGGGTCCATAGGAGTACATCGCTTATGAGCTCGTCCTTGCTTCTCCAGCAGTGTCCCGCGTGTCTGGTTCGTCTAACTTGTATAGTTTTCATGATGGGGGGCAAGTGTCCGTATAGTTGGTGTCTCGTGGGGTGTTGTCGCCAGGACTTGTTCAATACTGCTCTTAACATTCTTGTGTAATTTCCATCTAGTTTCCTCTCCAGCCGCTTAGTTAGCATCCATGTAGTGCATCCATATAGCAGTATCAACACAACCGCTGCCTGGAAGAAACTGCGTTTCATTTTTTTTTTTTTAATTGAAATTAAGATAAAAGAAATGCTAGTGAAAAGAAACAAATATTTGACAGTTCTTCCATGAGGATATTCGGACAATTTAAGACTATTGGATGTAAATTATTTCTCACAGAACATTATATTACCAAAACGGATATTATTAGGTATTATTTTTTTTATTAAACTTTATAGCATTGAAAATCTGTAGCCAAGAAAAAAAAAATCATGTTTTGTTTCAAAATGTATTTATAAAGAATTTTGTATTGAGGTGTACTTATTTTTGGTTATAGAGTTTCATTGCTGTAGAGTTTGGTAATAGATAATGCTTAATAATATCCGTTTTGATTGTATGATGTTATACTAGAAATGCTAAAATGCTGATATCTTTGGTTTAGGAGATACTTATTTGTAGACTATACTGTACCTATGTATTGAATGATCCTTTTGATATGTTTGATAAATTCTACCTGTGTTGTAGTTGATTTAAAAAAACAAACCCTACCCTGTTGGTAGGGATATTGAATATGCTAACTGCATCCCCAGTACGGAGGATCAAATTGCTATGTTTGAGATAATATTGTGTTTACATATTTAAAATGTTTGTAAAGATAGATTTTTGTGCCATTGGAGGTGTGCTCTTCCTGCCTCCCATCATGAAAACTATCCAAGCTAGACGAACCAGACATGCAGGACACTGCTGGAGAAGCAAGGATGAGCTCATAAGTGATGTACTTCTATGGACCCCCGCATATGGCCAAGCAAAAGCAGGACGACGAGCTCAAACATACATATAGCAGCTATGTGAGGATATGGGATGTAGCCCCGAAGACCTGCCAGAGGCAATGAAGGATAGGGAGAAGTGGCGAGAGAGGGTCAGGGATATCCGTGCTAGTGGCACGACATGATGATGATGGAGGTGTGCTCAGTATAATGGTGTAATACTACGAACGAGCGAGCACATCGGCTGTCATCAATCAGTGAAAATGTCACGAACCTAGCGCATGCGGGCAGAATGACTTGCAGAGTTCAGGCGTGATTTTAATATAATCATGCATGACCTTTCACGTGTTTCACTATCATTTTCACTTGTGTCACTGAACATTCTAGAATCTTCGAATTGTTTTAAAATATCTCTATATAAGAAATCAAGGCACGAGACTTTGGGGAGTTCAAGGTAGGTTTCTAAACAAGTGCATCAGAGGTTCAGGAGACCCTGACCCGTGCATATCCAGCCTGCCATGATACGACTGACAGGAAGGTGTCAACAAGCTGGCTACCACGACACCCGCCATCGCCACCAAGAAGAGGAGGGAGGAAGAATGCTATGAAATGAACTTTTCAAGCTGCAACCCGCTGTAGTCCAAGTGAATAAAAATGACTACTATTTTTCTTCCTTAAATTTTGAGTTTGAGTGTTTCTTTTTCTGTGGACTCCTTTCTTTCAGACACAACATTTTGGTCCTATGTTACAATGGTTTTTGTCAATGGAAATGAAATTGGTGACCTGAGTTCAAATCCTGGACCAGAATGTTGTTTCACTTAATGCTAATGCTTATGGGAAAGGCATGAATCCATCTCTTCTCCCCTCATCTATAGGAAAATAATAGGGCAGACTGGTTTCTTTTAGTCTTAGTTGGGCAGAGGGAAAACTTAAACCAACTTGACTCTACTCAAAAACTGACCTTGTGTCACATCCTGCCCATGGCAAAAGGGTTCAGTTAATAGATACATTTAGTTCTGTATTTAATTGGAGACCATAATTGTTCAACTGCTTTTTGCAAAAAATAATCCAACAAGGTTTGAGATGTCATAAAAACCAATCAATCAAAAACTGAATAAAATTAATATTATGCATATGACATCTATATTATAAAGATATTGTTTTTGTATGTATGTTAATATAATATTCCTTATGATTACTCACAAATTTTATGCACCCAATATAACATGTTTAACATCATTTTAATCTGGCTATAATTTTAAAGAGAAAACAATCTTACCAGTGCCATCAATTGATGTTGTTTGGATATAATATAATACAAGGTATTATAAAATCTATAGCTATGGGTAGATGGTTGGGCAACTGAGTTCTCTAGCCTTGGGTTGGAAACCAGTTTAAGAGAAGTGAAATTTTGAATTTTCACCAGCTTTACTTTAAAAATTGACATTGTGTCAAATCCTGTTCATGATAGATGGGTTGGGTAAATACATACTCTCAAGCCTGATGCTGAAAGATGGCATCCTTCTAAAGAGTTCCCTCTACCTCGAAACACTACCTTTCTTGCTAGGTTATTTGGGGTGTTTGCTTACTATTCACATTTGAGAATATGCAGTCTAAGATATTTTCCCCTCTGGGAAAAGGGAGATCAGTCCTCCTGTGGTGGAGAGGTAGGGTGAACACACACACACACACACACACACACATGTATTCATTGCTATTCTTTTTTTTTAAATTGTACCCATATGTGCACTTTAAGATTTATCCTCTGGGTGAAGAGGCTGTTTGATCCTTCCATGATCTGAAGGAAGATATTGAGGAAGTGGTTGTGAGTATTATCAGTGAATATCTGCCCTCTTTACTGTCGAAACTGATACTTGTGACTCTTCATTCATAGTTGTGCTACCCTAAGCTGGGAGGCCTGTGTTTTTCTTTTTTTTAGATCTTTAACTCCGAATGAATACAAGCTTTCAACCAGGGCAGGGGGGAAGAGGCTTATGCTATAGGAGGTATGTAATTAAGGAGACACTTTACACTCGTGACAGACTAGAAGTCAGTATCTTTCATGTTTAATATTGTTCACTCAAGGAAGATCAAGAACAAAAAGGTGAAGAATTCCTGTAGTGTAATGGCTAATGTTTTAGACTGTGACATTGTTGTAAACAAGTTCAAATTCCAGTTGTTCTATTACATTCACTTTAGGGCTACTACCCTAATGAATGCCCTAATCCCTACCCACAGCTAAGAGTCTAATAATACCTCTACTGTTCTTCTAGATGGATGACTTTAGCATTGAATAATTCATGAAGGTTGATATGTCATTAAACAAAGAAACCAAGCTAAACTAAAATATAGAGAATTTTATAAAAAGAATGGTATGAAAGCCTCTTTCTTCCTACATAATGATAATAACTCTAATGTCACACAGAAAGAAAACTTTAGATTTATGCCCCACAAACCTGATCACCCTTCCCATCATATTACACACATTAAAAAAAACATAGAAAAGAAAGAACAACAAAATCCAGCAGTGGTGGGAAGAATTAACTTTTTACGACTATATTGTTTATTGACATGGGAGAAACAAGTCTGGTTAGGTTTCTTTGTTTAATGCCATATCAACTTTTGTGGATAATTTAATACCAAAGCCACCCTTGTAGAAGAACAGCAGTGATGCTATTTAATCCATAGCTGGGGAGTGGGGATAATGGGGTTCAAACCTTCCCTCGGTATTAGTTTGAAAGTGAATGTAATAGCATGACTGGAGTTTGAACTTGCTTAATACACTGTCACAATCCAACCTGTTAACCACTGTGCAATGGGGACTTTCCTGCAAACAACCCTGTTTCTGATACTTTTTCATGAGCTTTTTGCTCTGTTTGCCTCAACCTTTGTAAACTCAAAACATGATGCACAACCAATTTTACCACTCTGAGATCTAACTTTCTTTGAATTTGATCGAGATTTACCTTTTTCAGTAGAAGATGTAAAATAGTTTGCTCCAATTGTTCCACTTGTGCTTAACTATCCCCCCAACCCCCCTAGTTCTACAGATGAAGAAATGTTCCACTTAAAAAGGCTACTGAATCTTGGGAATGACTTAACCTCATCACTAAGGGACCTCTACCCTTCAATAATCAAAATCTTTATCTGCTTACTAATTGACGACTTCTTGCTGTTCACTTTCTTCTGCTTGGATATTACCTCTGGAAGTATCTCACTGCACCTATTACAGGTGTTTGTTATATTTGACAAAGTTGTGGTGTAATGGTTATTTTGTAGGAGTTCAAATTTTGGATGAGGCTGTTTGCATTTCACATTGTGCTAATACCCTTGAGAAAAGTATACATCTGACTATTCTCCCTCCAGGCATTGGTAAATAGTTGGACAGAATGGGCTCTTTAACCTTGGTTTGGCTACTAGTCTTTGGAGAAGGAAAACTTTTAATTCAAACTGGTTAAACTCTGCTCAAAAAATTAATTTTGTGTTGCATCCTTCTCGTGGTAGAAGGGTTAGAGTAAATACATATATTTGGCAACCCTTTGTATGTTCACACAGAAAAGGGGGGTTGAGTTTCATAAGCCACAAACTTCATAATTTTTGTAGGCAAACTACATTATGCACTACAAATAATCTTCTAGATAATGAACAGTGGAAGAGGTATATGAGAGACCTTTACTGTCCAATACTCAGAATCACTATCTACTCTACTCTCTGTGGGTGAAGTCCTGATGGCATTGTGGCTATGTTAGACTATAGCATCATAGTCAAGGAGTTTGAACTCCAGTTATGTTGTTATCTTCTCTTTCAGACTAATACCCTTGGGAAAGGTATAAACTCCCTTATTCCTCCAGCTATTGGTTAAATAGTACCAATGCTGTTCTGGTCTTCTACAAGAATGGCTTTGGAATCATATAACCCATAAAGATTGATATGCTATTAATCAAAGAAACCAAACCAAATCAACCCTTGGTGGTCATTTTTCCATTCACTTTCCCCTGCAAAGATATGACCTTTGGAAGTATCTTGCAGTGACTGTTGCAAGTGTTTATATTTGGCAAGCCTTTGTATATTCATACTGGCCCATTTGCCATGTGTGTAGATTGTTCACTAATGGCCCGGGAGACCGGGGTTCAATCCCAGGTTGAGTAATACCAAAGATTCAAAAATGGTACTTCATACCGCCTTGCTTAACACGCGCATTATAAGGTACGGATCAAGGGTAAAGTGGAACAATCCAGGGAAAGGAGTAGTGCCCTCCACTACACCTCAGTGTAGTAGCTATTGAAAAGGGAGCCTTCGGATCGTCATCTTTACTTTTACTTTGCTTGTATATTCACATAAACATGTGGTCAAGCTTCATGAGCTGTGAAATTTGTAATTTTCTTATGGGCCACTGAGTTTCTATGAGCCACACCACACCAAACAACCTTTAAGATAATGGACAGTGTGACAGGTATAACAGCATTACATGGAAAACCTTTTTATTTGGCTGCTGCAACTCCCAACTACTCCTTCATTCACTGAAAAAGTCTTCTCCCTGATGCATGTTATGCTATGTGTTCTTTACCATGTACCACTACTTTCACCATTTCTTAGGTGAAGTCCAACTAGATCTTCTCTCCTCTCTAGGCTTCTCTGCATTGTCATGTCCACTTCAATAAGCATGACTCTGGTAGATCATCCCTGTTAGTGGGGCTTAGAATATGCTGACTGTATCCCCTTGCAAAGGGGAGTAACACCTCCCAAAAATGGGGGGGTCCTGGGTATGATACTGACCTGCATTTAGTGGTGAGGCTCCAGTTCTGGAGATATAGGAAGTGTGGAGTACCTCTTCATTGCTATTAATCCAAGGTCTACTCTAACCCAGAATAGTAGTAGCTGTTAGGTTCCCATCTATGGGCCAAATAGATCTGTTTAATAATTATTTGTATTTGGTAGGACTGTGTGTGCCAAAAAAAAAAAAAAACTTGATTGGTTTGGTTTGTTGGGTTTTATAGCATATCAACCTTTGTAGGTTATTTAACACCAAATCCATTTTTATGTAAATAATCTGTTCTATTTAAAACAATATAGTTTAGCATAAGTACACTGTTTAATTGTCAAAAACATTTCCATTTCAAACTATTCAAGCAGTTATATGTAACAATTCAGTTAAGTGTAAATACAGTTTTAATGTCGAAAAACAGTTCTATTTGAAATAATTCAGTTAAGCATAAGCACACAGTTTAAATGTAAGTACGGTTTAATTGTCAAAAACATTTCTATTTCAAGCTATTCAGTTTAGGCAAACTATTCATTTTAGCATAAGTATGCTGTTAGTTCTATTTAACCCATAGATAGGACCCTATCTCAGGTGCTACCACTCCAGGCCAGAGTGGACCTGGGAGCGATGGCAATGAAAGGGTACTCTGCATTCCCCAAAGCTCCAGCACTGCTGGAACCTCACCATCAAACTATTTAGTGTCATATCCAGGACACTCGTTAGTGGGGGGGGTCTTACCCCTCTGCAGAGGTGCAGTCAATGTATTCTACAGCCCCAGACAAAAACTTGAGTAACAACTACTCAAAAAAATGTAAACATGAATGTATAATGAATGTAATTCCCTAACTGCTAGGCATAGAATAATCCTAGACAGGTTGACATGCCATTAAAATCAATCATCTTTTGTAGATGAAGTGGAGTTCATTGTTGCAAGTCCTCAGTACGTTTTCATCTGTTATCCAAATGGAAGACAATCTACTGTCTCACTCAGATTTGGCCTGAAGACTTACAGGAATGTACTTTATTACTGGAAGAAAAATCTATGACTCCCAATCTTTTGACTATTCCAAGATTCTCTATATAGACATTAAGCCTTCCACCAAACACTCAAAATCTCCTAGATCTGAAAGTGTGCTTTCCTGCTCAAAATGTTTGTCACTAAATCCAGTGTTGCCTCAATGCTTAAAGAGAATTTTGTTCCCTGAAAACAATAAAAAACTAAAGGAACTGAAATAGAAATAGACAAATTCTAGTTTTTATTTCTGTTGATAACTTAACTAATTTCAGTCTTTGCTTTGTGTTATATTCTTATTTAACAAAGCTTGGTGAGTGAACTATTGTGAGTGAGTTTAGTTTTTGCTGAGTGCTCCTATACTTCTGGCCTTGTACTAAATTAAGCTAAGTTTAGTAAATGACATTTCCATTGCTTTTCTTCAAATGACATCTCTTTTCTGATCTATTTGTTTGTCTAATATATATATATATATATATAAGAAATATGTGAATTTGTTCGTATTAATGTTTGTATTTTGTTCTTTTTCAGCTTTTAGATGAATTACCTATGATCTGGGGAACATCTTTCCTTGTCTATTCATTGTAAGTATATCATATATCTTCTGTTTGTGCAGCCTGACCTGCTGTCCATGACAGTCTTTGTGTAGCTAAATATAACCCTCTACTATGTTATACTGATGTATTGGTATGCAAATGAGCATCTTGTCTGCCTGTGCACAAGATTGTTCTACTTGCAACCCAGGACTGGCATAATAATGTTGGCATTTTTACTGAAATGTTTTCATTAAAAATACAATAATGATTATTATTTTAAAGGAATCATGTTGTTATTCTCCCTTTTTTTATAATTAAAGGGAGAAGATTATTAAAAAGAAAAGTTATAAAAATATATAAAAAAATACCAAAGATTATTTAAAAAAAGAAAAAGAAGGATGATCAAAGAATTAGTAAAAAAATATATATATACGTAAAGAAACATAAGATTATTAAAAGTAAATAAAAAAGATTATAAAAATAATTTGTAACAATGTACATAGAAAATAGATTATTAAAAGGGAAGATTATTATAAATAGGTAAATAAGATATAAAAATTTAAAACAATAATATTTTTGATGAGATATTATAAAGAAAAATTATTATTCTTAAGGAAAATGATTTAAAAAGTATATAAAAGGTATAAGAATATTTAAAAAAGAAATATCATAATTAGGAAAAAACATTAAAAATAATAATTAGTTTTAAATGACAGATTATTAAAAATACATTATCATAATTAGGGGAAAAAGGTCATTAAAAATGTATGATTTTAAAAATTATTAAAATTAGGAGGGAAAAGGCTTATTAAAAATGTAAAAATTATAAAGATGTTTTATTTAAAAAAAATTATAATATTTTGGAGGAGGAAAAGCTTATTAGAAATGTAAAAATGAAATATATTTTTAAAAATTATAATTTGGGGAAAAAGATTAAAAAGTTATTATAAAACTTATAAGAAATTATTATTATAAGATTATTAAAAGGACTCAGAAAGAAAAGGATAATTAAAAAATTTGTGAAAATGTTTAAAAGAAATATTGTATTAGTAAAAAAAAAAAAAAAATGCTTGTTATAATTATTGAAAAAGATTGCTGTATTTCTGTGTAAGTGTAATCATTTGATTATGTGAGAGACAGCAATCTGTAATGAAGCACTGATTATTAGATGTGAACTTAGTCTCAAATATGTGATAGTTACATCTGTTTTTTTTTTTGTTTGGTTGGTTGTTTTTTTTGTTTGTTTTTTTTTTGTTTGTTTGGTTTTTTTTTTTTTTTTTTTTTTTTTTTTTTTTTTTTTTTTTTGGAAAGAAATTAACATTGCAGATTTGCTAAACCTGTTGATATGATACTAGTAGAACATAAATTCTAAATTTTTTTTTTCTTTGTTATTATTAAAAAAAGAGGATCATGATTCTAATTCTGTTGCTGCAAAAAAACCCCCAAAAAAACCTTATATAATGAACCAATACACATTTACATTAGAGTGGGTTGATTTTGTGTTGTTCCTATTTAGCCTTTTCTTAAGGCATTTCATTAAAGTCCAAGTGGTGCAACCATTCAGTAGTAATAACTCAGCTACAGCTTGAAAGAATTCCCACTTATTTCATCTGATATGGACATTAAGCTGTCAATAGCAGTCCATGATTTACTTATGCATATGTTGACATCCCTTTCAGTTGATGAGATATTACACAAGGATGCTGCATATTATTTTGAATGGATCCTGGAAGAAGCACTTCACAAAACAGCTGCTGTACAGCCACTTAGTTGGATGGCTTATGAGATGGGAGGTAAGATGAACTAGGCATACTGGGCACTGCTGGTGGCGTAAGGACAAACTCATGAGCCACGTTCTCCTACAAACACACCAGTGTTGACTGACTAGCAAAACCTTACATATGTTAGCTCTGTGCAAATACTGGATGCTGTCTTGAGGACTTAGCAAGAGTGATAGCTGATAGGGATGGATGGTGAACTTTTGTGGTCAGAAAAAGGGTGTACTTTCAACAATAAATCTAGAAAATTTGGCTTTTCAACATGAAGAATAAGAGATAAGATAGATCTAAATGATAATATTTAAACCATTTATTATTAAAATGTTCAGTGTAAAAACCCTTAGAATCAAAAGAAGACCTTATTTGATGGTCAAAATGTTCAGTGTAAAAAACCTTAGAATCAAAAGAAGACCTTATCTGATGGTCAAAATGATCATTTTTATAGAAGAACAGCAGTGATACTATTTAACTCATAGCTGGAGGGATGAGGGGTTCATACCTTTCCCAAGGTTATTAATCTGAAAATGAACATAAAATGACTGCAGTTCAAACTTGCTTACTTTGAGGCTGCTGTCAAGCACTTTAGCTAGGTTTGTCATGGGGACTCTTCCCTGATATTTGTGTGGAATGCCCAACTCCAAAAACATTGGAAACTATTTATAAACACATACAAGTTGAATGTTTAAACTGTTAAGTTTTAAAGTTCAACTTTTGTTCATGTGTGATATCAATCCTTTGACATTCATTAGCCCTTCAGTCTTGAAATGTAAACAGTCATAAGATAAACATATTTTGATGATGGCTGGTCTGGATTAACAAATTTATATCCACAAATCTTTTTTTTCTACCAGTGCTTATGTGACAATTCTTTTGTTCGTAACATATATTTTGCTTTCTATGAGTCATTTTTTAATTTCATCGGTTAGATAGCCATGTGAGCAGGGGCAGTAGAATATACCCTCTGCTGAAAAGCAGAGAGTAAGATACCCTGATCAAGAGTCTTTGATATGACACTTAACCATCTGCTGCTGAGGCTCTAGTCCTGGAGTTTTGAGGAATGTGGAATAATCCTTTGTTGCCATTACTCCCTGGTCCACTCTGACCTGGAGAGGTAGTACCTGTTTGGGCCTCAACTATCGGTCAAATAAATCTATTCAATCATTTACTATACTTCAAACCATTTAAATGTGCACAAATAGAACTATTAGTGTTACATAGCAATATTTGGAGCCATTTAACTGTGTGCAAACAAATCAACTTTGGCTTGTTCAAAAAATGTTACCTACAAACTATCTACTTAGAAATTATATGTAAAAACAAGATTTGGCATTAAATAACCTACAATGGTTGATATGCCGTTAACACAACCAAAATTTGTAGGGCTAAGGGTTATCAAAATATAGTATTACTTAATAATTATAAAAGCATGAAATTATTGCAAGCAATATGTTTTTATTTATATTCTACAACATATATATATATATATATATATATATACTAACCTACTATCTACCAGCATTCACGGTTACCAGGCAAAAAGAAAAAAACCCTGCCAGGAACAAGAGATAAAAATATCTCGAATCACCGCCCGGGCGAAAAAAGAAAAAATATCATCGGACAAAAAAAAATGTAAAGGCCAACTTTGTCCCACCAGTTGAAAAAAATTAAGAGATATGCAGTCCGTTGGCCAAAAGAAAAATAAAACCCACCGTAAAATGCCTCAATGCTACAATTACAAGAGTGCTCAATATGAATAGAGCCAATTACAAAAATTAACTTAAATCGCGAGTCGGAATTCTCCTACTAAAGTTTCACCTCAACGGATCATCAGGGATCATCCCTGATGATCCATTGAGGTGAAACTTTAGTAGGAGAATTCCGACTTGCGATTTAAGTTAATTTTTATACATATATATATATATATTAAAAATTTATGAGTCATATCTGAAAAATAAGGTACTATCATTATTTCTAAACAAATAAAACATTGTGTGTCTGTTACTTGTATTACTATGCTACTTTGACATGTAATCACTTTTGATATTGATTTTCTAATGTTCAATCAATGTGCCTTGGCATAAACACTGTCCTTGAAGAATATGATAGCTGTATTTAACAAACTCTCTTACTACAAGCAGGATGTGACATAGGATGAATTTTTAAATGAAGTACTGCTGTATGGACCCCCACACATGACCAAGCAAAAGCAGGACGACCAGCTCGAACATACATACAGCAGCTATGTGAGGACACGGGATGTAGCCCTGAAGACCTGCCAGAAGCGGTGAATGATAGGGAGAAGTGGCGAGAGAGGGTCAGGGATATCCGTGCTAGCGGCACGACATGATGATGATGATGATGACTGCTGGTTTTAATTTAGTTTTCCTTTTCCTTGACTGGTTGCCTTTATCATCATTATCAAGGCATACTGATTGCACAGATTCTTTTGACTCACACACACACACACACACACACACACACTCTCTCTCTCTCTTTCTCTCTAGCCATTCGTTCCTATCATCCATTACTCTTGGTAAGAGTTCTAGACATCATCCAGTGTTCACACAGAGCTGATGAATGTAAGTTTTTGCTGGTTGGCCAACTCTGTTGTGACCAGGTGTAGGATTCCATAGGAGAATATCACTTATGAGTTCATCCTCACTTTGTTAGCTGTGCCCAGCTTGTCTTTCTTAGATGGTTTGTGAGATGGGAGGTAAGTGGTTATACAGTTGCTGTTTTGTGGGGTGCTGTGTCCAGTAATTGTTAAAAACAACATGCAACATCCTTGTGTAGTTCTCATCCTTTCTCCCTTCGTATTTACCCATCACTGGAGAGAGACCTGATGGATTCATGCCTTTCTCAAGAGTGTTTACATGATGTAAAACACAAACAGCTTTATCCAAGGTTTGTACTTGGGTCACCAGTTCCATTTCTTATCTTATCAAGATTAAGAATAGGGCACTCACACATTACCCATTCATACCTCCTTAAAAAAGAAGAGGTTCCATATTGCATACCATGCCAAAAGCCGTATACTATTAAACACATATTAACAGAATGCATCGACTTAGAACTAATATCGAAAAAATATTACCTTACAACAAACTTAAAAGAAATTTTCTATGAAACACCCCAAAAAACATACTCGGGTACTTAAAAGAAGTTCACCTGTACAGCAAAATTTAAAAAAAACAACTCCCCCCCCCAAAAAAAAAATGTTAAAAAATACTTATAATAAATGTTCAAACAAAATATATGGAAAAAAATGTGTTTAAAGAAATACTCCCCCCCCACAAAATTTTTTTCTTCACAAAATATACCAAAAATATAATAAAAAATGAAATAACATCAATTTACCTCAAAAACTGAACCTGCATTAAATGACCCCTTGTGGTTGATATGCCGTAAAACAAAACAAAAACAAAAAACCATTTCTTATCATAATCACTTTTAAAGTAAGTATGCCTTCAAAAAGAAGAATGTTCTGGGTGTGACATTAAACTGCATCTGATGATGAGACTCCAGTCTTGGACTGGTAGTGCCTGTTAGGGTGCCATCTAGTAATTTATTAAGCTTTTTGTTTAGATGTGGCACAAGGCCGCATGAATGGGGTACCAAATGAGGTGCCCGTGGTGTAGTCGTTATCGCCGTAGGAAATGAACACGGCGATACGAGTTCAAATCCTGGACGAGACTGATTGCATTTCACATAGCACTAATACCCTTGGGAAAGGTATGAATCCAATAATTCTCTCTTCAGCTATGGATAAATAGTAGGACAGACTCGGTTCTTCAGCCATGGTTAGGCAACTAGTCTAGGAGAAGGAAAACTCTGAATTCAAACCTATTAAACTCCGCTTAAAAATTGACCTTGTGTCATATCCTGCCCGAGCGGAGGGGTTGGTAAATAGTACCAAATGAGACTCAAACTCATAAATGAAAGTTTATTAGTTTCGGGTCCTAACCATTATATCGCCCTAGGTGCACAAGGGTGCCATCTATATGTCAAATAGAACTGTTCAAATAAATGATTCAGATTATTAACTGTTTGCAAATGAATGATTAATATTGAATAGAATTATCAGTGTTAGATAACAATACTTGAAACCATTTAACTGTGTGCAAACAAATAAGCTCTTGCTCATTCAAGAATAATGTGACCTACAAACTATTTGCTCACACATATATATAAAAACAGGATTTGACATTAAATAACCCATTAGGGTTGATATGAGATGCCATAAAACATGCCAATTTGCCAAAGTAGCAGTACCCCCTTGAGCTACTGAAACTGTGTTATCACCCCTGGTTGGCAGCTGATGAGGACAGGGTATCGCATGTGCTTTCACACATTGTATGATGAAAAAAAAGGGATATATATATATATATATATATATATATATATATATATATATATATATATATATATATATATAAAACAGGATTTGACATTAAATAACCTATAAGGGTTGATATGAGATGCCATAAAACATGACCAAATTAAAAAAGAATAATGTGATGTCAAATCAGTTCTTCAGTCAATTACTTTCTGATATCCCAACCTCTCATGAATGATTTCATGTCCCACTGACTTCAAAAGATTAAGTTCAACACCCATATCATAAAGTTTGCATCATCTATAATCTTGAATAAAAGTGTCAACTCTGGAAATATCTTTTTTGTTGATAGCATTGCATGTGCTAAAGCTTCAGTAATAATAAATGTCAATCAGTTGTTCTTCAGTTAATTGCTTTGGGACTTGGCTAGAAAACCCTTTCTGATATCCCAACCTCTTATAAATGATTTGATATCTCACTGACTTCAAAAGATCAAGTTGATCTTTGAAAGTCAGTGGTCCATGAAATCCTCCATTTGCTGAATCTTGGTTAAAAAAAAAATTTAAACTATAAAAAAACAAAAACAAAAAAACAAATTAAATTTTAAAAAATTTAAATTTAGGAAAAAAAAACCAACCCAAAAAGAAATAAGTGAAAGCATTAAATTTGAAAAATAAATATAAAAATACTTAATGGTGTGGCTCCAGCACTGGGGAGTATGGAGTACCCATTTATTGTCATTACTACCAGGTCTACTCTGACTTGCAGTGGTA
>CAUZXS010003781.1:12500-147247 GCA_963585895.1 Sepioteuthis lessoniana | reverse complement strand
AATTGTTTTTAAATTAATTCAACTAGAAAATATTAGTTTATTTAAGAATTTGACAGTTTGTTCTTTTCTCTCTTTTTCAAAATTTTGCGTTACTCAAATGAAAACAAATCAGTTGAAAGAAAAGAAAGTAAGTATCAGGGGCGTTTCATTTCTTTGTTTACAAATAATTGATTCTCAAATTTTTGTTGAAAGCCTTTGCTAAAACGTTTTTAAATATGCAAAAATATTGAGCCTTAAAAAATATGCAAAATATTGAATCTTTAAAAAAAGGACGCAAACAGAAGCTGGCGTTTTGTTAAAACTTTCCAGAAATTTTGATTGAAAACTAAAACAAAAAAATTAATAATGAAAGTCTTATTGTTTGAATTTACTGAAAATTTATTTAGAAAATGAATCTTGACTTATAACTCTTTAAGTCCATTTTGATCAATTATGATTACTCGAAAATGAAAATTTAAAAAAAGAAAATTCTTATTTCAGTAACAGGATCAAAAATTCTTACCGTATGGTGGGAAAAAATAAAAAATAAAAACTTGATTTTAATGAAACTGGCTTTGCCGATTTCTTCACAATTTTTTGTAGTTCTCGAATTTAAGAGCATTCAGAAATCAATCATTATTTTTATTCTAAATGTTTTAAAATATTTAACTGCAGATATACCTAACAAAAATGAAATATAATCTAACAATAAATACATTTTTTTAATGGAACTTTCTATTTTGAGAAGTAAAGAGCTCCTTTTTGCAGTTATATTGGTAAATATATTTATCTTGTGTGAAACATTTAGGTGAATATTTAGAGTTACAATAAATCTAACATTGTCAATCCAAAAGAATTTTAGGTACTAATTACATTTTGCTATTTGTTTTTGTATCAAAACGAATTAAAAAGTAATTGATTAAAGATTATACTTTAGGTTTATTTGAAAGATGGTAACATCATAAACAACAGTATTAAAAGCAAAATGATATCACACATCTAATTAATTTTTTATACATTTTCAAGATTCAAATTCCACAACAGTTAACAACTTTACTCTAGTATCAGTTATGAAACATTAAAAAAATGTTAAGATTTTAAAATACTTTTTAAAGAAATTATAAACTGGAATCATTAGTAAACTGATTACTGTTAAAATATTACTTACAAGTTGATAACTATATCACTTACTCTGGTATTTAAATCCAAGTAGTAGGTCAAAATTGATAATGAGACTTTTGAAGGAATAGTGTTTCCCAAGGTTCCGCGAAAAATAAAATTTCAGGTGTTAGTTCCACAATAATACAACACAAATTTGTACAAACAACGTAGACATGAGAAATTTGACAAAAAACAAGAACATTAAAGAAAAACAACTTCATATTTTATATCAACTCGACAATAGCAATGACTATACAAAAGGTGTTCATATGTGTGTGTGTAAAACGTATATTGTCAGTCAAATTGAATGTGTGTATATATGTGTGAGTATGTCTGAACTAAAGAGAAAAGATAGACTTGTACTTACATACATGTGTATCCTAGTATGTATAAGTCTTTCGGTCTACTCTTCTAACTGTTGTGTGTAATCGCAGGTCACCTGGCAACAATCTATCATGCTGTGCTGTGCCCTGATGTGCCTGTCTGCTGATCTGTCGGTCTCACTTTAAATTAAAAAACTTCGCTATTTATACTATTTAGTTAAATAAAAGTGGATCAAAGTAAAATATTCTAAGTTTATTACAGTTCTAATAAAAGTTCAAATGTATGGATGTCGGCGAAAACTCAACCCATGACCTGTCTTAACCAATAGGATTCACAGAAATTACTTATTCATTTTGGAACCTAACTGTTTTTGTTTCTGTGACAAATTTTTCTACAAGTTAGTTTTTGTTCCACTTTTTCTAGAATATTCCATTCTATGTGTCCCTTGCTGATTGGTTTAAAATATAAGAGTATAAATTCTATGTGAGTGACATTTTGATCCTTTTTTCTGGAATATTCCTATCTATGTTTTCTTAGTTGATTTATCTAAAACTAAAGAAATGTCTATCCTATAGACTTTCTTAAATGTGTCAGATTCACCACACTTGGTGACCGGTGTTCCGAGGACAAGCTCAACTATGTTCTGGCATGTTTTAGTGACAAAAAAAATGACCGAGAAGGCTGAATCAGTAGAGCATTTACTGTCATCAACTGTAAGATTTACTCCATTTTAATGTCCTGTCTTCCTGCCCAAACTTTCATTCTCTTAGTTAGAAGGTATATTTTTATCAATATTTCCTGAATTGTGTTTAATATCCAATTCACTCTTTGCCTATTCTCCTTTAATTTGGTTCTTTTTAAATTTACTATTGTGTTAGTTTTCTCTGGTTTCCTTCTATTTCCAATCTTTTCTTTATTAATCTATTCTTATTTTCGGTAATTGTACCTGAGAGAATATGAAGTGCTTTCTCCACTAAACTTCTTACTGCTCACTTCTCTCTTTTTCTTAACAAGTCAATTTCTCTTAAATACTTAAACATCCATTCATTCTGTTTTGATAACCTATAATATTCCTGGCACTTTACACACAGCAAGTTTAGCTATCCTATTTTTATTGGCACTTACATGATTCTTCAATTTTTCTTGGACATTTCTCGCTCAAGTTATCTCCCTTATCAATTTTTTTCAATAACATCTCATTGTGTCAGAGATTAATCGAGAAAGTTATCGATCTAGATCGGATCATTATAGCTTTGCTGGTTTTCTTAAACATGGTACTTTGAACATGTCTCAGTGGGTCACCTCCTACAATTAGAGCCGTTGTAGTATACTCCTTTCAAACATCCAGCAAAAAGTCTCTGATCCAACTTAATTCACCTCACATGGGTCTTGTAAAATACTGGATCTGTGGTGAAAGAGATAACTTACCTCTTCTGGCAAAACAGGTAAAAATGTGTCTTGCATGCTGGGTCGTTTGGATAGGAAAAATGGCTGCCGTCAACATAAGGAATTTATAGAGAGTGCTGCAGAAGTGATGCCACATGCATGTGGGTTGTGATCCTACAGACACAATATATAAAGAGGTGGTTCCAGTATGGTGTGATTTTATTTTTGATTATTTTAAATAATATTTTCCCCTTATCTTAAAATAATTATCTCCCTTTAATTTCTCCGTTTTTTTATAGAAATAATTTTTCTTCAATTGCAAACAATAATTTTTGTAATTTGATTCAACTAGAAAATTTTATTTAAAAACTTGACACTTTGACTTTTTTTAAAATTTCACATTACCCTAATGAAAACAGATCAGGTGAAAGAAAAGAAAGTATCATGTTCATTTCATTTCTTTGTTAACAAATAATTGATTTTCAATTTCCCCAAGCTTCAATTGAAAACTTTGCTTGGAAACAACCAGTAAAATGAACTTCTTCATTTGTTGTTCATGGCTCCAATTATTCAATGAGATCAAATAAAGATAATTGATTTTCAATTTTACCAAGCTTCAGTTGAAAACTTTGCGTGGAAAGAACCAGTGAAATAACTTTCTTCACTTGTCATTTATAGCTCAGAATTTTCAATAAGTTCAAATGAAAATAAAATCCAAGAGGGTCCTCATGCTTGACAGTGACTTCAAATTAAGCAAGTTTGATCTCCTATCATGTTATTACATTCACATTTGGTTTAAGACCTTTGAGAAAGGCATGAAACCCCATATCTCTCCAGTTATAGTTTAAACAATATCACTGCTGCTCTACAAGGATGGCTTTGGCATTAAATAACTCATTAAGTTTGATATGTCATTAAAAAAAGAAATCAAGCCTAAAAACTGCCCATTTTTGCACAATAACTCTCTCTTCTCAAAATTGAAAACTCCTGCCCATTGTCATAATTATTAGAATGTTTGCCAATAGTCCAGGAGACCAGAGTTCAATTCTCGGTTGAGTTTTATCAAAGACTCAAAAAATGGTACTTGATGTCTCTTTGTTTAATGCTCAGCATTTTGAGGTGCAGATCAAGGGTAAGTGGGGCTATCCAAGGAAAGAAGTCGTGCTCTCCTTTACACCTTGATATAGTAGCTATTGAATATATATATGTGAGGTTTGATAAAAGATTTGCTTCTTAATAAATCAAATGTGACTGCCATGTAGTCTAATGCCTTTTAACTTTCTTTTTAATGCATACAGAACCACCCAAGTTTACTGTGATGCTTGAATTGATCTTACTCCAACTTTGAACTCCTTAATATTAAAGTATCTTCAGCTGAATGCAGACAATTATATTTTTTCACTGTTTGACTATCTTTATCTTGTTAACATTTATTCTTATTTGATGAGGTTTAATAATTATTTGTAGCCATTCTTAATATAGACTTTAGATATTACAGGAAGTAAGGAGCTAACTTTTGTATTTTTGTATTGTATATAGTTGATATTAACACTGTCTCATTTATTATTTAATGAGGTGATAATCCTAATCATTTCATCATCTCTGTAAGGCATAATATTTAAAGAAATTATATAATTTGATCTAAGAATAAATTCATTGTAATCATTAAAACAAAATTTGTAGATGAAAATTATATAAGATAGATTCTTATTTTTGTTTGAGCCTTGTTTCTTTCTAAATAAACTTGCAATGATGCTCATAAAAATTTTAATTCTGCAAAAGTCCATATCACTAAAAATTTGAATAAGTATTTGATTCCAATGAAACTTTGTTTATATAATCAATTTAAATCATAAATTTGTCTATTATATGTTGGGAAATATATATATCAACCTCTTATTAATTTTAATTCTTGATATGTTCACATCTCTGAAAATTTAATTTTCTTTTCTAAGAGATAACTTATCTCAGTAATCAATCAATTGTAAATACGACTGGAAATGTTTTTACATATTTTCAAAAGTAATTACTGGCAAAATTAATCTCTGATGTGTTTTTTAATCATCTGGAAAATACTTGAGTTTTCCGGAATTGGAAACTTTAAAGTTACATGATGAATTTTTTGGAAAATATTTTATATTTTCTTAGCTTACAATTATGTAAAAAATATATTCAAAACTTTTCCACCAGAAAAATACAAAAAACTACTTCATTCTTTCCAAAAGAAGAGTGTTTAATTTATGTGTTAATTTTCATATCTGGATAAGATTTTATCAAATTATAATGATGATAATTCTAAGATATTTACAGTCATAGTATCTTCAGATAGAAAAGCACCTTGAAAACAGAACTAATAGTTGCCTTCCAAAAAGAAAGACCTCAGGAGTAGAAAGAACATTTAAGAACCTACTCAGAAACCCTCTTGAAATTACTGATAAACATATCAAAAAATTGATAATAGCCAACTAGACATCAAACTAGGTTAGTTTATGGCAGATGACCCTGACATAGTACTGAAAAATTTACAAAAGAAAAGTTACAGACCTTTATGTAACCGGGCCATTGGCTTAATAAGTAGAGTGTTCGCCAATGGTCTGGGAGACTGGGGTTCAGTCCCAGGTCGAGACATACCAAAGACTCAAAAGATGGTACTTGATGCCACCTTGCTTAACATTTTAAGGTAAGGATGGAGCAATCCAGGGAATGGAATAATGCCCTCCCCTACACCTCGGTGTGGTAGCTATTAGAAAGGGAGCCTTTGGGTCACCCTCAATTAAGGTCGACAACTATGAAATACCTCCAGAAGTATGGGAGACAAGAAAATTTGACAAAATACTTCTTTGATTATTCAACTCTGTATATAAACAAAACTCAATAATGGACAAAAGGTTGTATCTTCCCTTTCTCAAAGAAAGGGGACCTTAGAATCACTAAAATCTACAGAGGCATAACTGATCTTACTTCTCTAGCTACAAAGCATTTTAACTTTTATGCTTCTCTTTTGTGTTCAACATGAAGTCAAGAAATTGGAAAGAGAGTGAGAGAGAGAGAGAGAGTCAGAGAAATCCATATTGTTAGCAGGACTTAATGATATTGATCAGTTCCATTGCTCATTTTAACAGCAAGACACTCTGAACATATATTTTCGAGACCAAACCACTTCAATAAATATTCACAAAGGTTCAATTTGTTTGGGTTTTATGGTATATCAACCACTAGGTTATTTAATGCCAAATACTCTGCATAGATATATATTAAATATATATAATTTATCAACTCACTCTAAATGAGCCTGAGCTCATTTTTTTCTACCCAGTTAAATGGTTTCAAGTATTTCTCTCTAACATGAATAATTCTATTCAACATTAATTATTTGTTTGTTGACAGTGAATTGATTACAAGTATTAATATTTAACACTAATTCTATTCAACACTGTTCATTCATTTCAGCACAGTCAAATGGTTCTATGTACTGTGATGTAATGTCAATAATTCAATTTAGGCACACAGTTAACAAGTTTCAAGTATTGCTATGTATCATTAAAATTCAATTAAACATCAGTCATTTGTTTACATAGTTAAATGATCAAACAGCTCTATTTCAAACAATTCATTTTAGCATAAGTCATTTGTTTGCACACTGTTTAAATGTCTAACAGTTCTATTTGACCAATAAATAGAACTCTATCAGGTGCTACCACTCTGGGTCAGAGTTAACTAGGGAGCAATGGCAATGAAGTGGTAATCCATACTTCTTAAATCTCCAAGGATGGAGCTTTGCCATCTCATTAACGTGGGTGGTGGTCTCACCCCTGTGCTGCAAGGTAGTTGGTATATTCTACAGCCCCAGCCAACTGGACTTATTCACAAAGGATCGTCCCCAAGAAGTAAGTTTATTCTAATACCAAAAACTTGAATATTTTAGGATGGACATTCATTAACATAGCTTTTTTGTATTCTCTCTTTTCCTAATGTGAAAAAAAATATCTTATAGATTTCTGTATATGAATTTAACCCCAATTTTTTGTTCTGTTGTTTTTTAGTATTTCTTCTACCCCTTGTTATTTAGCAGGCAGTAGAATATTCTTTGTCTATTCAATCTTTTCTTTTCCATTCTCTTTCTTCACTCCTTTGCATTACCATACACAAATATAAAACTCTTCTTAAGCAAATTAAGATTAATCTATTTTAGACAATAATTAACTGATTAGAAATCATATAAAGTTTAAGAATGCTCTCCATTTTCTTGGTTGAGTTTTTCTTTCAACCATAGTCTTCCTTCCTTTTAGATGTAATTATAATAATGATCCCTAAAACTGTTTTTATTTCCTTGATAATTGAACGAGATCTTAATGCTTTAATTAATGGGGAAGAAACATACAACAGCTTTCTTATTCTACTGTTATAGGTGATGATTTTTAATCCACCCAGGCAGTGGCAGACAACTGTTCTTATTAAATTGAACATAGAAGGAAGAAATTTTTGAAATATCCATTTTCATAGCCATTCCACTTGAGGATGTGCCAGAGATTTTTACTTGTGAGTAAATATTATTACTACCAGTCCATTAATCTGCCTTTTTTCTTTCTTTTCATTTTCTTTCTCCTTTATATTTATTCTCTGATATATTGTTTTTTTTAATTCAATTGTCATAGACATTTACTCCAGCTTGTGAATGTTTATTTATTATATATTTACTAATATTAGTAAATCTCTTGTAAAATATGTGGTAGACCATGTTCTCCAACAGAAACAATATGGTAGATTGGATAATACAATAAAACAATTTTTATACTTTCCTGATAACAGTGTATTTCTCTGATACGGCAGAAAGTAAAATGATGTAATTTGCACAATATTAGATTGATTGATAGATAAAATTCATAAATACGATTAATAGTATTAGATAAAATTCATTAATACGATTTCTTACATCAATTCAATATCTAATTAAGAAATCTATACATATATATGTATTATTTTTCATAAATACATGAACACCCCAAATAAATTTTTGAAAATTAATTTTCTTTTAATCAAGAGATATCAGGATTTTATTATTTCAGTATTTTACCCTCAAAACAAATATTATCAGGTATCAGTTAAAATCAAATTCGACTGCACTGAAACGCCTTAAGCAAAAGTGAATGTATGTGGCTGTCCAAAAATAACTATGACATAAAATTCATGTAATTTTATTTTTAATTAGGTTTAACATTAATTATCTTCAGATAATTATCTCGTGTTTTGCTGTCTTTCTAGAAATTATCTTTCGTCATTCACAAACAATAATTCTTTTAATCTAATTCAATTCAATTCAAAAACATTAATTAAAAATTTAACACTTTTTAGCTTTCTCTCTCTAATTCCCATTGCCCTAAACAGAACAATAGAAAGAAAACGAAGTAAGTTTAAAGTTCCTTTCATTTCTTTGTTATCAAATAATTGATTCTCAAATTTTCGCTGAAACATTTTTGAATATACAAAAATATTGAATAAAAAAACAAAAACTAAAAAGAAAGAAGGTGAATTGTTAAAATCTTTAAGATTAATTAATTAATCTATTATTCTTGAAGACTAATAAACTTTATTAGAATATGAAAATTCTTATTATTTAAAAGTTTCGAAAATTTGTTGAGAAAATGTTTTCTGTGAAAACAGCTAACTAAACGAAACCAAATCTTCACTTATAAATATATAAAGCCATTCCAATCAATTATAATTATTCAGAAATGAAGATTTAAAAAAAAATTCTTATTAAAAAAAAAATGAAATTGGATTAAAAGTTCAAAACGTTGAGGTGGGTGGAAACAAACTTAATTTCAATAACACCTCCCTAATCAACTTCTTCACAATTTTTCATTTATTCTTTCTGGATGGTTTTTCATTTAATGTGAAATCTCTAATTCTCTTTTGATTCATTGTTAAGAAATTATTTGCTGCAGTCCTTAAAATTGTTTCATATTAATTATCATCCTTAAATAAATGAATCAAATCTGATGACTATTTTCTACAGATTTCAAAAAAGGAATGTGTGGATTTATTCAGGATGACTTTTTCACTTAAAGGTACAACATGTCTAACATTATGACTTCACAAGAATTTTAGGCATCAATAAATTTTTTTCTATTAAAACAAATTTAAGAAAATGATTATTATTTAATGTTAAATTTTAGTTTTATTTGAAAGAGAGTAACATTGTAATTATCAGTATTAAAAATACAATAACATTACATATCAAAATAATTTTTAATACATTTTTGATATTTAAATTTCCCAACAGTTGACAAATTTACATAAAATCTTTGATACTTGGACTGAATACAAACAATAGAATTTGTTTAACTATTATCATAATGGCCATATTAATAGGTAATGGGGTGTTTATTGTAGTCACTATACCAGCTTCAAGAGGCACAATATTTTTGAAAATTATTGAATAATAACTCAGAATGAATTGAGTTTTGTCATTTAAAAGGAAAAAAAATCTTTCATGAAAATTATTTATCTATGAGTAATAATCTTACAATGATAATCATAAAAATGTTCATTTTTCATATGCCTATATCAGTTTTCTTGTATTGGAAACTTTAAAATTACAAGATAAATACCATATTTATTTTGTTAGAAAATTGATCTCATTTGGTTACTTAAGAATTATATAAAAGATATTTGAATTTTTTCTACAAACTTAGAAATAGGTAATTCTTTGATGAGGGATAGAAATATATAATTTATTCATTAAGTTTATATCTGCATAAAATTTTATTAAATATTAATGATGATAATTTTTAATACTTCAGTAAGCAACATCAGATGTTTTTTTTCTGAAACTTTTGTTTAATATAAATATTGAACAAAGTAAAGTTTGAAATAAACATTTCCCAAGTTTCATTTAGTTTATTTTTCATCATAAAAGGCGTGATACTTGCACATTTGTTGATAAAATGTTTGAGTATAAACAATTTTTATCAATAATAGTATGCCATTTAGTTTCTGTAAATAAACATTTTCTTCTAGTAAAAGTTTTTGTATTAAATTGAATTCAACTTAATTTGTTGAAAAATAAAATGAAAATATTTATTCAGAACTGAAAAATAATAAATTTTTGATTATGGATGATGTAATATTTTCAGTTTTTTTAAATAAGTTCTTTATTTACAGATACCAATTTTGCAATCCACCAAGGGTTTTGAAATTTGAAAAGTTGCTCATGCATGTATGCTGAAGAGAAAAAATATTCTTGCAAATGTGTTGATCTGTACTCTAATTTACCTCATATTTGAATATTTGCATTCATACAAAAGAAGAGTCTTTATGTCAACATTTTTATTGATATATCTAAAAAGACCTTGGAGAGCAGTTATATACCAAGCAAATATTCCAAACATCAGTTTGAAGAAGTTTAAAATTGAAGACAGATGCAGACTCAAACTAAAGCAATAACATATCTTTGTGAAGTTTGTGGATCAAAATATTTAGACAGATCCAATTTTAAAAAACACATGCGAATACACACAGGAGAGAAACCATTTTCTTGTGAAGTGTGTGGATCAGCATTTTCATTGAGATCCAGTTTAAAAACACACATGCGAATACACACAGGAGAAAAACCATTTTCCTGTGAAGTGTGTGGCTCAGCCTTTTCAAAGAGTTCCAGTTTAAAAAGTCACATACAAATACACACAGGAGACAAACCATTTTCTTGTGACATGTGTGGATCAGCATTTTCTCGGCGGGCCTCTTTAAGAGATCACATGAGAATACACACAGGAGAGAAACCATTTTCCTGTGACGTGTGTGGATCAGCCTTTATAATGAGTTCCCGTTTAAAAATACACATGCGAATACACACAGGAGAAAAACCATTTTCATGTGAAGTATGTGGATCAGCCTTTTCAATGACTTCCAGTTTAAAAAGTCACATGCGAATACACACTGGAGAGAAACCTTTTTCTTGTGTAGTGTGTGGAACAGCATATTCTCAACGCACATCTTTAAAAAATCACATGCGTATACACACAGGAGAGAAACCATTTTCTTGTAAAGTGTGTGGATCAGCATTTTCCATGAGTTCCAATTTAAAAAAGCATCTGTTAGTACACACAGGAGAGAAACCATTTGCTTGTGAAGTGTGTGGATCAGCATTTTCCATGAGTTCCAATTTGAAAAAGCACCTTCGAACACACACAGGAGAGAAGCCATTTTCTTGTGAAGTGTGTGGATCAGCTTTTTCTCTGAAATCAAATTTGAAAAAGCACATGCGAATACACACAGGAGAGAAGCCGTTTTCATGCGAAGTGTGTGGATCAGCATTTTCAATGAATTCCAGTTTAAAAAAGCATATGCGAATACACACAGGAGAAAAACCTTTTTCTTGTGAAGTGTGTGAATCAGCATTTTCTAGCAGTTCCTATTTGAAATATCACATGCGAATACACACAGGGGAGAAACCATATTCTTGTGAAGTGTGTGGATCAGCATTTTCCCTGAGTTCCCATTTAAAAGAACACATGAGAATACACACAGGAGAGAAGCCATTTTCTTGTGAAGTGTGTGGATCATCATTTTCTCAGAGTTCCTCTTTGAAGCATCACTTGCGAATACACACTGGAGAGAAGCCATTTTCTTGTGATGAGTGTGGATCAGCATTTTCTATGAGTTCCAATTTAAAAAAGCACATGCGAAAGCACACTGGAAAATAACCATTGTAATGTGTGAAGATGAACAATTTCCCGAAGCTTTAGTTGAAAATTCCCCATGAAAACAACTTGTAAAGCAACTTTACAAGTCTATTACTTCGAATATTCAATGAGTTTAAATTTAATGAAAATGATATTCATTAATTTATTGGAAATTAAAAAAATCTTTATTCAAATTTTTGAATTTTAATGCTATCTAATCAATATATATATTGTAGTTTCTTCTTAGATGTAACCATAATAATCCTTTAATAATCACAAAAGTTTCTTGAAAAGAACTGTTTATATTTCCTTAAATATTTCCTGAACAAATTCTTGATACTTAAATTAATATAGAAGAAATATACTACAGATTTCTTATTCTACTGTTATAGTTGATGTTTTTCAATCCACCCAGGCAGGGACAGACAACCTATCTAGTTAAATTATTAAATTGAACAAAGAAGGAAACCTCCATTTTCATGGCTATTCCACTTGAGGTTGGCTAGAAATTTTTAGTTAAGATTTTGTGACAATAAAATTGTTACCCATCCATTAATCTGTCTTTTTTCATTTTTTCATTTAATTTCTGTTTTTCATATTCTTTTGTATTTATTATGTAATGTATTGTTTTTTAATTTAATTGTCATAAAGATTTACCTCAGCTTATTAATTTTTATTGATTGTATATTTACTAAGATCAGTAAGTAAATATCTTTTGTAAAATATGTGGTAGACCATGTACTCCAACAGAAATAATGTGGTAGATCAGATAATACAATAGAAACAATTTATATTCTTTCTTGATAAGTGTGTATTTCTGGGACGTGGCAAAAACTTAGATGATGTGATGCCGTGTGTTAAGAAATAATTGAAACCATTAACCATGTAAAAACAATAGCAGTGCAATCAAATTAGTTATAAAAATGAAATCAACTACAAACTATTCACTTACAAATCATATGCATATCTACTTAATTGCATGCAAATGAATAACTGATGTTAAATTGTTACTGTTACATAGCAATAGTTGAAACCACTGTGTGCAGATGAATGAATATTGTCGAAATAGAATAATTAGTATTAAATAGCAATACTTGAACTCTTAAACAGTGTATCTAAATTGAATTATTGATAATACATAGCAATATTTGGAACTGCTCTGTGCAAATGAATGGTGTTAAAAAAGTTTTTAAAATAGTCACTTACAAATCATATGTATATCCATTTAAATGTGTGCAACAGAATGACTTAGGCTACATTGAATTTTTAAAAAATAGAACCGATCATTTAACTGAAATTTAATTGAATTGTTAGTGATACATTGCAATACTTGGAACCTCTTAACTGTGTGCAAACAAATCAGTAATGATGAATAGAAAATTTAGTGTTAAATAGCTATACTTCAAAGTCTTTAACTCTGTGTTTAAACTGAATTATTGTTAATACATAGCAATACTTGGAACCACTAACTGTGTGCAAATGAACGAATAATGTTGAAATTGAATAATTAGTATTAAATAGCAATACTTGAACTCTTAAACAGTATATCTAAATTGAATTACTGATAATACATAGCAATACTTGGAACTGCTGTGTGCAAATGAATGGTGTTAAAATCAAATAATTAGTATTAAATTACAAAACTTGTAACCACTTCACTGTCTGCAAATGATATTAATATTAAATAGAATTATTTATGTTAGATAGCAAGAATTGAAACCATTAAATCTTGTTGAAACATTAGCAATACTAGTGTGCAATTAAATAAGTTTTGAAAATAAAGTTACTTACAAATCATATGATGTATATCCATTTAAATGGATGCAACCAAATGACAGATGTTAAATTGTTACTGTTACATTGCAATACTTGAAACCATTTAACTTAGTGCAAAAAGATGAGTTCAGTCTCATTTAAAAATTATAATGAACAAAATGGAAATGAAACCAATCAACTTTCTTAAAAATCGTGTATACTCATATTCATATAAACAGGATTTAGTGTTAAATAACCTACCAAGTTTGATATGCCATAAAACTCAATCTACCGACCTATTTCATACTTATATGGTTTCAATTAATTATTTCTTTTTGATGATAGTCATTTTTTGGACACAATTGTATGGTTTAAGTATTTCTTAATAATCTTTAGTAAATGATAGTTAAATGGTATTTACTATTTTTAATCAACACCAATACTTTTCAAACAAATTGATTGACTTACAAATGGGACTTTAACAGGTACTACCATTTTGAGGTAGAATGGACTGGGGACTAACGGTAATGCAGTGGTACTCCACACTACCCTGAGCTCCAGAACTAAAGCCTGACCATCAGATTTAATTTAGTGTCATACCCAGTACACCACTTTCTTCAGGGGGGTTCTTATCTGTCTGCAGCAAATACAGTCAGTATATTCAAAACGCTTCTGACTGGAGACAATTAACAAACTGCATTTTTCAGTATAACCATTTCAGCACATTATACTGGTGATACTTACACTATTGCAGCAGTGTACTGGTGTGGAGATCACATTCAAATGGCAGAGAGTTAAGACTGAGCTCAGGGCTGAAAGGGTTACTACAATCAAGTTTGTAGGAATGCAAACTAAGAAAAATGCCTTGCAAATTTGAGGTAGAATGGACTGCGGACTAATGACAATGCAGAGGTACTACACATTCCCAATAGCTTCAGAACTAGAGCATGACCAGTTTTGGAGTGGTTCTTATCTCTCTGCAGCAGATACAATCAGTATATTCAAAGCTCCTATGATTGAGGGCTAGTGACAATGCAAAGGTACTCCAAAGGTGTTTTTCACGCTGTCATAGATCTTCGTTCTGTCATGTCTCTTGCTATCGTAGATCTTTGTTCAATCTTTTGCTATAATAGATCTTTGTTACGTCATGCGCCTCACTGTCATAGATCCCCACACTGTCACACTCACCTCTTACTATTGTAGATGGGGCTGTAGAATACACAGATGGCATCTATGCTGACGGGTAAAAGTCCCTCAACCAGTGTCATAGATATGATAGTGAGGCTCCAGTAATGTGGAGTACCTTTTTATTTCCATCACTCCCTAATCCACTCTGGCCCAGAGTGGTAGCACCCGATAGTGTCCTATTTATGGGTCAAATAGAAGTGTTTGACATTTAAACTGTACTTACGTTTAACTGAATTGTTTGAAATAAGTTGTTTTGACATTTAAACTGTACTTATATTAAACTGAATTGTTTGAAATAGAACTGTTTACACGTATACAAAATGGATTTGGCATTAAATAACCTACTATGGTTGATATGCAATAAAACCAATCCAAACTAAACACAGTTATCGTAGATCTTCCTTCCATCTCTCACTATGATCTTCATTCCGTCATGTGTTTCACTATTGTAGATCTTCCACCTGTCACAGTCACCTCTAACTATTGTAGGTCTTCACGCCCCATCACACTTGCTGTTTGCTGTTGTAGACTTTTGCTCCATCCGCTTTTATCACCAAGATTAATGTGCTACACAGAAAAAGAATAACCTTTCTTTGAAAACATAAAATATAAATATTTTTAGTTCTCAGGACATAAAGTCCCAAAAAATAAAATGGTGGAGAGGAAAAGGAGCAACGTTCAGGAACAATGCTGGACTAAGTGACTCTAGCTAGCCATATTCGCTGACCCATTCATACAGTGCAATAATAATCACAGATATATTTTGTCATGCATGTGACAGTCACCAAAATCCCACACTTTCTCTATGAGGACCCACTTAAAACCCAAATGAAATGTTTTATATACAATGATTTTTTTATATGCAATGATTTGTGAAACGAACAAAGAGTGGATGGGCAGAAACCCCCCAAAGCAAAGCAAGAAATAACCCTGTTTGCTTACACACCCATACCCCCAACTAAGGATGGAAAGCCATCTGTTTTCTGGTATTTGAAGACTGGAAATAAGCCAGGCAGTGGAGCTATGCTAATCGGACAAAAAATTTACTGGGGAGGTTGCGGATTGGATTAGGTTACATGGATGAGTGAAATGAGAAATTAGGAAGAAAAAATAATAGGAGTTGGGAGGAACTTGGACGCTCTCCACTACATGGCAGAGTCAGTGACTCACGACATACTGCAAATAAGGAAATAGAGGGGGAACAAAAATGACTGACCAGGGGTTGGGTCCAGGAGGACCCAGACCATTGCTCCTAAGTGCATGAAGAACAGAGAATGATGCCTCCAACATTTATGCATCCACCTTTTGTGAAATGTTATGCGGTCCCAGCATGTTCTATAGCATCTGATTTTGACTTAAACCTGATGCCTTAAGAAAAAGATCAAATCACAATCAGAAAAGTTTGCAACTTTATACAAACCGTTCTTTCATGTCACCCAAATCACTATTCTAGCTATAGCTTGGATCACGGGAAATACCATATTTTTCTCACCTTTCCACCTGTTGTTTTCTTTGGTTTTTCAGCCGGTCTTTCCTCGTCTCCTTCTTTTGGGTGTCACTGATCTTTTGAGGTTTAGATTTTGATTTCTTTATTTAATGGCATATCAACCTTCATGAGTTATTTACTGTTAAAGCCATCCTTCTAGAAGAACAGTAGTGATGCTATTTAACCCATAGCTGGGAGAATAAGAACATTCATATCTCTCTCAAGAGTATTTGTCTAAAAGTGAACATAATAGCGCGATTGGAGTTTGAACTCGCTTACTACAATTCTGCAGTCCAGTGCTTTAACCATTACACTATGAGGACACCCCTCCTGATCTTTTGAGGGCAGGAGTTAGCAAGATGGCAACCTGTTTGCAGTGCCATCAGCATGGTCTTTTGCCCTCGACCAACACCATCACTTGAATAAGATGGGATCAGGGATTTCTTGAAATCCTTCCTGATATACGAGACATTTTTAGTTAAGATTGTGTGCCAATAAAAATGTTGCTTCTCTATTAATCTGTGTTTTTTCTTTTCATTTTTTTATTATTCTTATATTTATTCTCTGATATAATTATTTTTACTTCACTTGTCATAGTGTTGTATAGCCACATAATAAATATGCATATATACACATATACATGCAGAATATATATTGACGCAATGAATAAAGACGAGCGAAGACTTCTTTAAAAAAATATACCTCTCACTTTATTTGAAAGGTTTGTGTGTGAGAGGGAGTTGAAGACCAAAAAGAACTGCAACATATTGACCCCCACTCTTATGGCCATCAGTGTTGTGTCTTTCTTGTTCTCCAAGGCTGCTCAACCGGAGGCCTGGGGGCCCTCTCTGCTGGATGCTGGCTTCCTCTACCACATCTTGTCACCAACGGGTCTCCAAACTCACTTTCTGTCTTCACCGAGCTATATAATAGTTCAATCGCCCACTCAATATCTTTGGAATGGCATGTTTGATCGTCATCAAGTGGAAATAACTGTCATGCAGTTCACAGGTCACTCTCTTCCGGTGCATCAGTCTATGACTGTACATTGGGATTTTAACTTGTCCCATATTGTCAGCCAAGCCCGCCTACACAATTTCTTCCCATAACTGCCATTGGAATGTGTCACTTCCTTTCGGTGCATCACTTTGGAATGGCATGTTTGGCTGGGTCGAAGGTCAATATACAACAATAGATTTACTTCAACTTATTAATCATTATTTATTGAATATTTACTAATATCTGTAAGTAAGTCTCCTTTGTAAAATATGTGGTAGACTATGTAAGTAAAGTTGGCGACTGTAGTTGAGGGTGACCTGAAGGCTCCCTTTTTGATAGCTACTTTGATAACTCCTTTTTTGATAGCACCCCCCATACCTTACACCTTAGTGTAAGGGAGGGCCCTACTCCTTTCTCAGGATTAACCCACTTTACCCTTGATCTATACCTTATAATGCTGAGTGTTAAGCAAGGAGGCATCATGTACCATTTTTTGAGTCTTTGGTATGATTCAACCTGGGATTGAACCCAGGTCTCCTGGACCATTGGCAAAATACTCCAACAGAAATGATGTGGTAGATTGGATAATACAATAGAAACAATTTTTATACTTTCCTCTAACTGTATTTCTCTGACATGGCAGAAAGTAAAATGATGTGATATGGTGTAGTAAGAAATGTCAGAATTGTTTTTTTTAATCTCACTACTAGATTTAATATAATTTATGCCTTTTTCTATAAAATGCATGAATTCCTCTAAATTTTATATCTGTCTAGTATTTCTCTTTATGAACAAAAAGTAAAAATATGTGATGTGGTGTACTAAGAAATGTGAGCATTGTTTTCTTTAATGTCAGTATTTGATTATTTGCAATTATCAATTATCCTGATATTTTTTGCAAAACATATTTACATATTAAACCAAAGCACAGGTGTTTTGATCACCAATAAGTTTCTTGCATCTCACTACATTCCCTGTGAGTCACTATATAATGCAGTAAAATAAGTTGTACATTTGAAATATTACTATTTAATACTCATAGTTTGAATGTTTTCTTTTTTATTATATTCATTTGTTTAAACACTGTTCTATATCTAAAGTATTTCTTGATAATCTTTAGTAAACAATTATAGTTTCACGTATAATAATAAGTTGGCGACCATAGTTGAGGGTGACCTGAAGGCTCCTTTTTCAATAGCTTCTACACCAAGGTGTTGGGGAAGGGCGCAACTCCTTTCTCTCGATTGCTCTTCTTGACCCTTGATTCATACCTTATAATGCTGAATGTTAAGCAAGGAGGCATCAAGTACCGTTTTTTGAGTTTTTGGTATGACTCAACCTGGGATTTAACCTCGGTCTCCCTGGCTATTGGCGAACACTCTAACCGCTTGGCCAATGGACCAGTTATTACAGTTATATGGTATTAATGTATCAAATGGATTGATTTGAGTTACAAATGGGACTCTAACAGGAACTACCATTTTTAAGTAGAATAGACTGAGGACTTATAGCAATACAGAGGTACTCCACATTTTGAGATAAAATTGACAGGGGATGCTGAAGTACTCCACATGTCCGAGAGATCCAGAACTGAAGCCTCACCATCAAATTTAATTTAGTGTCATACTCACTACACCACTTTCTTTGGAGGCATTTTTAAACTCTCTACAGCAGATACAGTCAGTATATTCAAATCCCCTCTGACTAGGGACAATTAAACTGCAACTTTATATAATTTATGATAGTTGGATTCTTGGTAAGTGTTCTAGAATGAACTTATTTGCCATGTACTGTTATTCATGTGTGTCAAGTAGAATAAATATTACCAATTATGAATTGTTCATATAAAAAGAAATTTCAAAATGTATTTGATCTGGTAGATGAGTAAGCACATAAATTTAGAATACAAAAATAATTTAATTTTAGTTTAATAAAGAAGTAAATTATAATTTGTATAACATTTATTCAATGTTTCATCCTCTTTTGTTTTTTATCAGTGTTCTTCATTTAGTCAAATCTTTGTCTATTAACCATTTCAGCCCGGTATACTGGTGATACTTTCATTTTCCCCCACACCATAACAGCAGTGTAGATCATGCTCAAATGGCAGAAAGTAAATTTAGACTCAAGTTCTCAGGACTGAAAGGGTTAATACAATCAAATCAGTTGAAATGCAAACTAAGAGAAATAGGTTGCAAATTTGACTCTTGTATATATTTTAGGCTTCTCATTCCAACAAGAAAAATATTACTAATTGTGCATAGCTGATATAAAAATGAATTGCAAAAAGTTTTTTCTTTCTTTGAGAGTAGACAACACGTGTCAATGATTAATGTATGAATTTTTTGTTTGAAAATTGTCAGTTATTTAAAAATCATTAGAGAATGAAACGGAAATCAAAATTTGTAAAGTTTCACCCCTAAATATGTCTGTTTAAAATATATGTACATATATATATATTTACATATACATATATACATTTATGCCTATAGTGGTGTAATGGTTATTGGTGTTGGAAATGCATATAGTGACACAAGTTCAAATCCTGGACGAGGCTGATTTGCAATTCACATTACATTGGATAAGATATGAATCCAATGATTCTCCCTCCAGTTATGGGTAAATAGTAGAGCAGACTGGGTTCTTTTGCCTTGATATGATAACCAATTTAAAAGGAAAACTCTGAATTCAATCGTTGCTTAAAAATTAGCTTTCTGTCAAATCCTAACCATAAAGATAAGCTGGTATATATATATATATATATATATAATATACATTTGTAGAATTTGCCAAATAAAAGTTGATACTTAAGTTTACCCTCTCGCCTTTGTGGTTCTTGTCTTGTATGTGTTATATCCTTTATATCATAAAGTTTACTGGACCAATGTATTCATTGGCACCGCAGCAATAATTTCAAACACTTTTAATAATAAATATTATTACTTATCAGTTAATACTAAATTTTATTGAAGCAAGATGTCTTAACCAAAAAAATGAATATGTTGCAGTCAAGAAATATGTATACCACTTAATAAAAAATCATGCAATTTTTTTTTCAATTTGATATGAGCTTACTATTAATTATCTCCCTTGAGTTTTGCTTGCTTTATGGAAATGATTTTCATCAACTGCTTATGGTAAGGTTATCCTGATCAGTTATAATTTATTGGAAATGAAGATTTTTTTATTCTTATTTTGTAAACAAATACATTGGATCAAAAGTTCAAAAAAAGGGAAAAATAAAATTAGATTAAAAAAATTACAGAAAAGGAAAAAACTTGATTTTAACAAAACTGACTGGGTTGATTTTTCATCAATTCTTTCAGGATGATTTTTCAGTTTATGTGAAATTCTTATTCCTCATTTTATTTATTGATAAGAAATAATTCACTGCTGTCCTTAAGGTGGTTTTCTATTTATTATTGTCCTTAAATAAATAAAATCTGATGACTTTGTTCTACTGATTTCAATAAAACAATGTGTGGATTTTTTCAGGATAATTTTTCACCTTCCATGACATTGTTATTTGTTATTTTAATTGATATAAAGAAACAATTCACTGTTGTTCTTAAACTGGTTTAATCTTAGTGATTGTAGCTAACATTAAGGGCAAAATAAGGAAATTTGATTGTTGGTGTCATTCATAAAAACTTAAATACATGCATGAAAATCTTATATACATGATGACCACCATTAAGTGACACTAATAGATCTCTGTTTCTCTCTTACCATCCATCCCTATCATCTAGGTTGTATCTTGTCTCTGTACAGAGCTGATATATGTTTTTTCTGGTCAGCCAACACTGGCACATCAATATGCAGGAATCCATAAAAGAACATTTATTTCTTGATCCCTGCTCTCCTGCATGTCTTGTTCCTCTTAATAGTATGGATTGTGGTATGGGAGGCCGAGAGCCATACAGCTGCTTTCTTGTGAGCTATTGCTTCCTGGTTTTGTTAAAAACAGCATGTAGAATTCTTGTGTGGTTCCCATATCACTTTTTCTCTGTGCATTTTGTTAGTTTTGATGTTGTGCATCCATAAAATTGTGTGGACATAGCTAAGTCTACCTGTGGAAATTCCACAGAATATAGACATTTTGCATCATATATGTTTCGATGAAGTAACACCGCTGAGCCATAGATATGCATGTATACGCTCACATGCACGTACTATGCAAATATGAATACACAGCATACATATGAAAGACGCATAAATAGCAACAAAACAGCAGGAGGAGGTACTGGAATGGATGTCACACCATACACACCAAAGCGCTCCAGTCAGACTATAACTATTACTGCCAACCTCAGCAAAACCCAACATGATATTGCTGATAGGATTCAAAACTATCACCAACAACTATGGAAGCTCCACCATTCTTACAATTAATACAGCAACTTATAGAACTGCAAAGAGAAAATATTAAGCTACATAAAGAAGGAACTTATGACTGGCCAAGTAGCCTGAAAGACCCACAAAAGAACTTTTTTTCTCCAATGGTGATTGGACCCTATTCATGGACACATAGGGCCAATAGAAGGAGATGTGCCTGCTAACAAATCCAGCCATAATTTGGATGGAGCTCAGAACAGTAAAGCTCCCCAGAACTGAACAGGCTACTGTTTGACCTGCTGGGAGCCAAGACTCTGAACTCTGCTGCAGAAGAGAAATTGTTACAGCACATAAGACTTGAAGAAATCAAGTAACTCCACAAAGGGGTCCTCTGAGAAAACTTTCACTCAACAAGACAGAAAGAGGAGGAGTCATGGCTAGACTGCAGATCCTGGCAAAATTGTTGCATGCGCTGGGTACACTGCCAAAAACATTGTTAAGTCGACAAAACGTCCTTAAGCAACTGTCTTTTGTGTTTTTAAACAATTTAAAGAGTATTCCTAGGTTAATAGATAAGAACACAAGACTCAAAGTGATTCTAAGCACACTCCCAGGTTTCAGTAGAAGCCAACACATCCACATTCAAGACAACTCTTGCAAAGAAATACAATGAGCCCCTTTCATCACACTGCAAAACCCCAACGAAAGTCAGAAATCAACCCCTTTGCCAGATAGACTATGGTAGAATGTGGGAAGTTAAGTCTACTAACAAGTAATACTGTAATTGGGAAATTAAAAAGTCTGTTCGCCGGCGAGGGATCCCGGATGAAATTGTATGTGACAATGCGGGACGGTTCACAAGCACATGTTTTAGGGAGTTTGCAGAAAGGTAAGGATTCACATACGCAACAGTGAATCCTCATTTTTCCACTGGTGGATGTTCCTGCCGGGGGTACTGTGAAAATTGCAAAAAGAATATTTCGACAACCAGACATGTTTCTCTCATTAATGGCATACCGTAGTACACCTATAACTGCTACAGGAGTTAACCCAGCAGAACTCTTGATGGGCTAGAAAATGAAAACAATTTTACCCAGTCACCCAAATAAACTAAAACCAAAATGGCCAAATCCTAGGAAAATAAAGGTAAAGATGGCTCATATAAAGCACGAAACAAGAGAAATAATGATAAAAGACATGGGGAAAGGATGTAAAACCACAAAAGATTGGTGATATAATTTGAGAAAAAACGAATGAAGACTTGGAAAAATACTGGTTCAATCATAGCCGTAAATAAACGTAGTAGAAGGTACACAGTAAAGTTAGACTCGGGTGAATTCTGAAAAAGAAATAGAAAACATTTGCTACTTATCAGAGGAAAGGGGTATAGTTTTCAGGAAAAGGAACAGGATCCAGTTAAAGATAAAATCCAGGATCAAAATCGAGAAAAGGAAGATTAACTAAAAAAACCCAAATATATTAAAGACTTTGTATAGAAAAAAAAAATGAAAATAATAAAAATAAAAGCTGAACAAAGGAAGGTGTTTCATCAGTAATTATTGATGGTAATAAAGGATCAATGGTTATCCCCCTTGTCCAGGAGTTGTTACGATCCCTAGGAAAAGCCACTAGGGGCAGTTGAATAAAGTAGTTAAGATACCAACACGTGTTTGTGGTTTGTCCGACATCTTCCCATTTTCAGACATTGCCGGCAACCCACCAAGAACAACCAACGCTCGTGTATGATACAATTCTCATGATATCAAAGACCTGATGAAGGTAATTAAAACCGAAACATTTATTGTTGGCTTTACATCAAAATAAATTCATTTAATTTGGATTATTCTGTTGTTCTTTCTTCATACTGTCAGATTCAGATCCATATTTACTTCCATTTACATGCAAATATATACATATATAGATATACATTGGTTGGTTGGTATTTTATGACATATCAGCCTTTGTGGGTTATTCAATACTGTTTATATATAGAGAGAGACAGAGACAGAGAGACAGTGATTTGTAAGTGAATACTTTTAACTTTCTCCCTTTCTTTCTTTCTTTCACTTGTCTTTTTTTTTCTTTTGTCGGGAGGAAGTTAAGAAAATGTCTTTATATCAAAGTTCAACAATGCATAAATAGCAACGAAAGAGAGAGAGAGAGAGAGATTGGAGAGGAACAGATATAATGTACTTAACTTCCCTCGCTTCTTTCCCTTCTTTCTCGTTTTATGCCTATCAATGGACCCTCATAACGAATTTACTGTCTGATCTGGTTGTCAGGTCTTCGTTAATATTTTAAGGCTTTGATCCTCTTTGGCGCCTGATGTTCCACTTCCTTTCTCTTTGGGCATCAGACTTCTTTAAGGGGCGAATTTGGCAAACGACTGTACAGGTCGAATTGTCGACCATCTGTGTTTTGAAAAGCCTGCTTTTTCGTGCATACCGGCCGTCACCTGTATCATGTGATCGACCCCAGTCAGTCGTTGTGCGACTCTGTGTTACTATGCACTCTGAGGTCGTTAGCCCTCTCATAACATCAATCCGTATGTCTATACCATACCCGGCTCTCATCCCCCCTCCGTCTGGTCATCGAAGGAGGGGTGCACACGTAACAACACACACACACACACACATATATACTTTCACACATATATACATATACACATACATACTCATATACATTAACACATATATTTATATCACATATATGAGACTGTTTGCACCACTGCAGAGGGGTAAGACCCTCGCCCCCAACGAATGTCCCGCATATATCACTAAATCCTTTAGAGCTTTGGGGGAATATGGAGTACCCCTTTATAGAACGATTTAATCACTTTCTATACTTTAAACAAGTTGACGGTGTCTAAAAGAATAAATAATCTTGAATAGAATTGAGTTAAATTACAATACTTCAAGACTGTGTGTCCTGGTTCATTTAAAAATAATTGTCTAAAAACTATTAATTTACAAAGTATATGCATTTAATATATATATATATATATATATATATATATATATATATATATATATATATACAGGATTTACTATTAACCTACAAAGGTTGATGTGCCATAAAACAGAACCAACCAACATATATCTACATTTACACACACATACATCTATATATATATATATATATATACACACATGTACACACACTCACACATCCATATACACACTAACACACACACACACACATATATATATATATATATATATATATATATATATTGCAACAAAGAGACCCAAAGTGTTTGTCATGATGGAACTAAAAGCAGAAAAAGAAAAAGAAAAGAAGAAAAGTGATAAATAAGCTGACCGGTTTCATCCTCGCTCAACAGTGCTAAATCGAGTAAATATCATGTAGACTAGTAAAAGTTACATATTTATAATGAGGGAAAAATTATATTGGAGACTATACCTAGCAGGCATTCCCTCTGATTATAAAGAGACGGTCTGCCGGACAAAATAGTCTCCAATACCTTTATAAAAGTAGGGCGGAATTCAAATGTTGATTTGGTCACCTTTACCGTTATATAAACGAAAATAGAAAGAAGACAGAAATATCAAGTTTCAAAGTTTTATTGTTCAGCTGGAGGCAAAAGGAAATTGTCTAAGCTCCTGGTTATGTGAACAAAGATGCAGAAAGCTATGTCTGATAAGAGTGGAGTTGAAGACTAGCAGGAATCATGGCATTATTTGTTGACGAGTGGAATCATCGGGGTTGAAATGAGCAACACGGAATAGGCCAGACTAGTGTGTGTAAATGTCGCACACAAGCAACTAGTGGTATAGTTATTCATAAACCAAGGAGGAGAAGTTAACAGTTCTCCTCATGAATACTTGGAGTGTTGGGTAAAAGTTTGCTCTTCTTCAAGCCGAAACAGAGAGAAAATCCTTTGGGTATGTGGTCTGAATCCTTGATTATCTGGAGAAGTCGGTCAACACGTCTTGGTCCCTCGGTGAAGAGAATGTGGAAGAGGAAGAGAGTGCTTTTCATTGGCTTATATTTAGCCCCGGAAACCGCTCCAAAACCAACGGTCAAAACTCTAACGTTTTGACAACGTATGTAAAGAGCAAAAATCATGGGGTGATTTATCGGTGAACCGAAACCCAGTATTTGTCGCTGCCTCCCACCAGACACGACGTGACAACATGAAATGGATTTTTCTGCCTAACTCAGCAATTCACAAACTGTGCAAAATGAACAAAGTTCTTTCCGCTACACCTTCAAATAAAATGACGAGTGCGACTTACAACCAAGAAAAGGTCTACACTAAACTTCTTTGCACATACATGATTATTTATTACGTGGTCTGCTATGGTGGACCCGTATGTATTTCTAAGGTTATTCATCGGGCATCCAATAAAATTACGGATTTTCGTACGGACATGTTTAATACAAGCATCCAACCTTTGATTTATTCTTCCTATGTAGCTCGAACTGCATCTACACCTAAGCAAGTAAATAAGAGAATTTTTATGATGAGAGGGAAGAACATCTTTTCAAATAGTTATTTGTCGCTGCCTCCCACCAGACACGACTTGACACAAGGTCAAAAGCCCGAAGGCCGATTAAAAGAACATCTTTTCAGATAGATGCCAGAATGGGTTTAGTATGAAAGACGACACATATATTGGATGAAAAATAACACCTCTGTACAGTTTGTGTGATTTGCATAGCAAATCTCTCACAAATTCTTCCCAGCCAAGGAAGACGTTAATACACAGGACATGTTTGCACTGATGCCTGTTTAGGTTTATTAAATTCAGTTATTTTATTGACAATAACTGTTAGTATGACACTCAAAGGAAAACCGAGTTAGCAAGAGATGAACTTGGTCACTTAATCAAGAGTAGACCCGGAGCAAATCATTGACTCTATGGGTTAGCGTTTTTATTTAGTTCAATTTTTTGTTTGGTGGGTGTTGCATCGTGATAAGGAAGAGATACACAGTGAAATGAAGAGTTAAACATTTATTAACCAGTGGTACAGTCCAACAAATATTATAAGTCTCGTGCTGTGGGTGTTACCTCCGAAGATTTTGCAGAACCCTCATGTTTAAGAAACACGACGTCTTTTATACCTCAGCGATATCGGAAGTCACATGGTACGAGTCACTATACAACAGTGGGGCAAAAAGAATCCCACTGAGTATAAAGACCCGTAAATGTAGGTTTACGATATATCGATGTGACGTAACGTAAAGGAGTCTTACGATCTAACACGTCTAAAAAGGACAACGTATAATCAGTTTCCTTATCTAGCTTAAATTTAAAGGCTGGATGGATTTTACTGAGGAAGTTAAAGAACAAGTCCACCTCAGCGTCGTTATTAAACAGACAAAATGTATCGTCAACATAACAAAAAATAGATTACCGGCTTCTTTGGACCAGATTGTAACCCCTTTTCATGAAAACCTACAAAAATATAAGACCATCCAGACCCCACCAATCTTTCTGTACATATTATCAAAACTGAATTCTATTGACATAGAAGCAAATTTCATTAATTCAATAAACACGTTCAGAGGATGGGTCTGTTAGGACTTAATATTATTTCCGTATAGTCTCCAATATATTGTCCCTCATCATAAATATTTCTCTTTTATTAATCTTGTTATATACAAGCGTGTGGTTGCAAGAAAAATAAGACTGACATGAAGATTTACTTTATTTCGTTTATTGAATGAATGAAATAAACAAGCGAATGGAATATCTGGCCGGCTGACGGGCGGTCATCTGGTCGGCGGCAAATGGTTGCTTTGATTTGGTCTGACGGTGTTGTTAGGTGACGCTTTCAATGACGGTTGACGACGCAACTGCCCGTGTGACCTCTGCTTGCCCTATTTATATATTCCCGACTTCAAATACCGGCTTCGGAAAACACTATTTGTGGGGGAAAAATGATTGGTTGAAAAATAGACTTTTTTTTATAACTGAGAAATTTCTGGGGATTTTGAACAGACTATGCACGGAGCCTATGCGCAGAAGCCATGATTTTCTCAGTTTGACACTGGCCGCTGTTGGATCAACATCCGGTAGATGTTATTTTCTTCGGCAATGTCAATGTCAGTCGGTCTGTGTTATGTGTGTTTTAGTAGTTAGATGTGTAAAGAGTTAAGTGTGTGAATCAGATGATATTTGATGTATTTTACTATAACAGTCTACACGATATTTCCTCGATTTGCCTCTGTATCTTAGTCATGAGAGAACAAAAAGCATGAAAAAAAAAAAGTGATAAGCTATCTGACGGGTTTCGTTCTCACTCAACGAGAACGAAACCCGCTGTAGAAGTCAAATGACTCACATGGCTGGCTTCTTGAATCTTCTTGGTAAAAGCAAGCCAGCTAAGCTTACCTCATTTTATAGGAGAGCACCTAATGCAACAGATGGGTTGTATCCGTGGTGCCATATGACATGCCCAACACATTTGCGTGAGTGATGTCTATTCACCCATATATTCATCCAGTAAATGCTATATGGGATCACTCTCTACTTGTGTCAAACCACTCTCAAATCAACCAATATTCATCACCCGTCAGATAGTTTATAACATTTTTTGTTGCTTTTCATGCTTTTTGTTCCTTGTGGCTAAGATTTTGGGACTATTTGTTGCAATAATTAATTGTGATTTAAACATGAAAGCCCGTGATTAGATGTGACCCCCCCCAAAAAAAAAGCTCTAGAAATCACACTATAGAAAGGCAAACAGAGAAAGGGGTTGGCGTCAAGCTATCCGTCGAAAGACACACGTGAAAATACCCCGAGTGGAAAAGAAATATCAACGCCAATTCATTCACTGCGAACACCCGGCTTATTTCTCAAATGAAGAAACTAGGAGAATAAAGAGGAAAAGTGTGGAAGTTGCCATGTCTTAAGATAAGGATATGTAAAGCGAAATTAGACGAAGGAAAAATAAAACACATGTGCTTCTTGAAAAGGAGAATAGATCAATTTTATTTTACAAAAAGGAGAGTTACACAAAACAACTACTTGGGTTATCGGACTTGATTTACTTCTTTTTAACAAAAAGAAGAGAAAACCTTAAAATACATCCTGAATTAATCAAGTTCTAAATTGCTAACCACACATTGGTCTAGTGGGTAGAGTGTTTGCCAATGGTCCGGGAGACCGGGGTTCAATCCAAGGTCACGTCATACCAAAGGCTTTAAAAATGGTACTTGATGCTTCCTTGCTTAACACTCAGGTACGTATCAAGGGTAAAGTGGAGAAATCCAGGAAAAGGAGTAGTGCCCCCTTACACCTCGGTGTAGTGGCTATTGAAATGGGAGCCTTCTGGTCCCCCTTGAATATGGTCGCCAACAACAACTAAATTGCCGAGGAGCAAAGAATAAGTGGCTCTTGAAAAGATGAAATTAAGAGAATCCTCCTCTGACTAAGGAAAGTAAAAGAAGTGAAGAGAAAAAAAGAAAGAAAAGAGAAGAGAAAAGAAAGAAAGACATTTCTGAAATCTCCAAAGAGATGAGTAAAGGCTATGAATAACTCCTTTGCTATAATATCATTATCACACTGAACATACATATCGTATACACCATTCCAAGAATATAGATGTTTAAATTGTGATATTGATGTTTAATCCTTTTTATCCTTCTATTTTCATTCACATTTGGGTGAATAAAATTTCTTATGAGATGAGTTTGTTAAATTGTCTTATCATATTTACCCAACCCCTCCGCTCGGGCAGGATATGACACAAGGTCACTTTTTAAGCGGAGTTTAACAGGTTTGAATTCAGAGTTTTCCTTCTCCTAGACTAGTTGCCTCACCAATGCTGAAGAACCTAGTCTGCCCTACTATTTACCCGTAGCTGGAGCGAGAATAATTGGATTCATACCTTTCCCAAGGGTATTAGTGCAATGTGAAATGCAATCAGTCAGGTCCAGGATTTGAACTCGTGTCGCCATGTCCATATCCTGCGACGATAACAATTACACCACGGGCACCTCCATAACAATTACACCACGGGCACCTCCATAAATTGTCTCCGGCTTATATTCTCCATAAATTGTCTCTGGCTTATATTCTTTGGGAGATTTTCCGCCTTATTTTTATTTTTAATCTATCACGGATTTTTAGATGAACGATATTTATACTTAACCGGGCTATTAGCCTAATGAGTAGAGTGTTCATCAATGGTCTGGGAGACTGGGTTTCAATCTTAGGATGAGTCATACCAAAGACTCAAAAAGTGTACTTGATGCCTCCTTGCTTAACACTCATCATCATAAGATAAGGATCAAGGGTAAATGAGCAATCCAGGGAATGGAGTAGCATGTAGTAGCTATTGAAAAGGGAGCCTTTGGGTCACCCTCAACTAAGGTCACCAACTTTACTCACAATAATTGGGAGCAGAGTCAAGGATAAAAAGTCGTAAATAAATGGGAACCTCGTTTGGAGATAAGAAACTCATCAGCATTATTGCTTTAATCTCATTCACCCATTCTGAAAACCATCTGCTCCATAACAATACACACATACATGCATAGATACACATATATATATACATATATACAGACACACATACATATTGACATGTTGCGGGGCCAATAAATATACCGATCCTGCAAACTTTTGAAATATAAGTGATTGACAATGAACTAGGCAAGAATGACAAAACAAGGTGATTGCTTCGAAGGCCAAAATTTATTATGACGAATCATAAAAATCAGAATAGCGTACAGCGGAAGGTGATTGCTGGTGCAGGACCTAGTTGCTGTTGCAGGACTGAATAACTGGTGCAAGACTGGTAGTCGTTGGATTGGTGGTCACTGGTGCGGGACTGGTAGCAGCTGGTGCAGGAAGGTGGTCGCTGGTGCAGCTCAGGTAGCTGCTGGTGAAAGACTGGTAGCTGCTAGTGCAGGAAGGTGGTCGATGGTTTAGGACTGGTAGTTGCTGCTGCAGGGAAGTAGTCGCCAGTGCAGGAATGTGGTTGTTAGTGCAGGAAAGTGGTTGCCGGTGCAGGACTGGTAGTTGCTGCTGCAGGGAAGTGGTCGCTGGTGCAGGACTGAGTTACTGGTGCAGGAGAGTGACCAGGGGAGGATCGGATTTCTCCCACACCCTTAGCTGACGTCCAGCCAAATCTGAGTTCAAGCGTTTTAATACCTCTGCTTTTATGTCTACAGTTTGTTATTACTCTATGTGGTCTAAGTAGAATGGGTTTGCTTATTATCACAAAATAATAGTGAGAAACTTCATTCTACTTCGACAAGGTTTTTTTTATTACCACCGATTTTGTCCATCAGTTGAGGACTGTTCTTAGAAAGACAGGCTGAATTTAATATTTTTAAAAGATGTCCTGTGTGGAGTAATTTGGTTTCTTAACAACTCGTCCCTAGATAGCTATTAGCTGACAACATCTGTAACTCATCACTTCTTGGAAATGGGATTTGTTTGTTTTGTTTTGATTTGTTTTATGAGTAGCTGGTTGACTAGGATAGACACATGCACACACATATATATATATGTATACATATACCTATATACACACATTTTTACATATATAAATATATATACATGCAGACATGCATATACACAGACATACATATATATATATATATATATATATACATATATACACATATATATAGATATACGTATATGCAGACATACATATTCATATATAAACATATAAGTAAGTAAAGTTGGCGACCATAGTCGAGAGTGACCTGAAGGCTCCCTTTTCGATAGCTACTACACCAAGGTGTAGGGGAGGGCGCTACTCCTTTCCCTGGATTGCTCCACTTTACCCTCTATCCATACCTTATAATGCTGAGTGTTAAGCAAGGAGGCATCAAGAACCATTTTTTGAGTTTTTGGTATGACTCAACCTGGGATTGAACCCATGTCTCCCGGGCTATTGGCGAACACTCTAACCGCTAGGCCAATGTCTGGTTACAAGACATATATATATATACAAATATGAATACCGCACCATTGGCCAAGTGAGTAGTGTGTTTGCCAATGGCCTGGGAGACCAGGAGTTCAATCCTAGGTCAAGTCATACCAAAAACTCCAAAAATGGTACTTGATACCACCTTGCTTAACACTCAGCAAAATAAGGTACAGATCAAGGGTAAAGTGGAACAATCCAGGGAAAGGAAAATGATTTCCACTACACCTTGGTGAAGTAGCTACTAAAAAGGGAGTCTTCCAGTCGTCTTCGACTACAGTCACCAACTTTACTTTTATACATTTATAGATATATATACATGCAAACATACGTATATATACATGCGTATATTACAAACACACTGCATAAGTATATTTCATGTTTAGTTTTAGAGGTTTAACTTTACAAATGTAATTTTAATTTCCATTTCATTTGTTAATTTATTCTAAATAATGAACCTTTTGCAAATTGAAAGTTTACTGACTGATATCAGTAGCCCTATCATCAGTGATGTACTCCTATGGAGTCTCGCATATGGCCAAGCAAAAGCAGGACAACCAGCTCGAACATACATACAGCAGTTATGCGAGGATACGGGATATAACCCTGAAGACCTGCCAAAAGCGATGAATGATAGGGAGAAGTGGCGAGTGAGGGTCAGGGATATCCGTGCTGGCGGCACGACTTGATGATGATGATCAGTAGCCCTTGTAGAACATTTGAGGAATGATAATATGAGGTATTCACCAGTGCTAAAAACCTGTGGTGGGTCTGACACATTTTCTTATTAGAAAAATGTAATTTTCTTTTGATAAAAATATAAAACAGACTTTGAAAGAAATTCATAAGTTGTGAATTGAATTACCATGACCAGAAAATCTAGCGAATGCTTACATACAACATACGGAGATACTGGGCAGCTGTTTTGACCTTATTAGGTCTCATCAGCATACCGTGATCCCCACCACTGGAGATTGAACCAGCGACCACAGATTGCAGTGCCGAAACTCTACAACTGAGCCATCACTTCATATCACACACAAGTGACGCCAAATTAATTCAAAAGTCAATTTAAAAAGTCTGGACTGGTCATTATTTTACTGGGACCCAACTCAACTGAAAATCTTTGGCATATTTTCAAAAAGAAAGGATATGAAAATGAACTTAAAAACATCTTCCCTATCCAACTATCTAAACAGTACGACAGATGGGGATTGGTCCTTGAGTAGAGTGTTTGCCAATGGTCCGAAACTAGGGTTCAATCCCAGGTTGAGTCATACCAAAGACTAAAAAAATGGTACTCAATGACTCCTTGCTTAGCACTCATCATTACAAGGTAAGAATCAAGGGTAAAGTGGAGCAATCTAGAGAATGGAGTAGCACTCTCCCCTACACCACAGTGTAGTAGCTACTGAAAAGGGAGCCTTCGGGTCATCCTCGACTATGGTTGCCTACTTTACTTTTTTTACTAGACAACCAGTCACAAAGAAAAACTCTGATTTCAAACCAGCTTTGCTTCACTTAAAAATTGGAGCCCACAGCAGAATGTTTATGAGTTTGTCCCTACACTTGTGTGAGTACAAATCTGAAAAAGTTAAAACCACTTTTGCCTTAAAATCTGTGCAACTTTTATGGACTGGCCATCATTTTACAGGGATTCCAATTAAACTGAAAATCTCTGGCATATCCTCAACAAGAAGGGCTATGAAAATGAACTAAAAAAACATCTTTCCCATCCAACTATGTTTAAATAGTAGAACAGATGGGGTTCATTAGCATTGATTAGGCCATCATTTTCAGAGAAAGAACACTCAATTAGAACTAGCTTTATTATGCCCCAAAATTTACCTTATTTCACATTGTATCCATGACAGAAGATGGGTGAATGCATAAACATTGGCAAATCCTTTTAATCAAGACAAGGCCCTTTCAAACAATGTGTATGGAATGATTAAAGATCTGATAATGGACTGGCCACTATTTGATTGGGAACCAAACTCAACTGTAAATAGGTTTTAGCTGGTCAAGCAACACTGGCACATCCATGTGTAGAGGTCCGCAAGAGAATGTCACTTATGACTTCATACCTGTATCCTACATGTCGTGTTCAGCTTGGATGTTTTTAGAGATAGGAGGTAAGTGGATGTGGAGTTGCTGCTTGTGGAGTGTTACTTCCAGGATTTATTCAAAACAGCATAATGTATTCTTGTGTAGTTACCATCTAGATTTTTCTCCATGCATTTTTTTAGTATTCATGTAGTGCATCCATACAGTTGTATGGACACTGCTACAGCTTGGAAAAAAATCTGTTTTATTTTATCAGAAAGATGAAAAAAACAATTCTGACATTTCCTAGCAAGCTACATCACATCAATTTACTTTTTGCTGATTAAGAGAAATACAATGTTATCAGACAACAATAGACTTCAATGTATTTTCTGCATCTTAAAGAAATATTAATTGTACCTAATCAAGTTGTGAGATTGAAGAAAACATTTCTAATATTTCTGTGCATATTCTCTAAGTTTCTGTCATGTCAAAGAAATACACCGTTATCAGGAAAATATAAAAATTGTTTCAAATGTTTTATCCTGTCTACCATATTTTCTGTTGGAATACATGGTCTACCACATATTTTATAAAGATATTTACTTATTGATATTAGAAATATAGAATAGATAATAATTAACTGAAGTAAATATGAGATGCATACGATAGGTTTCCAGACTTTTTTGTATGGGCACTTTTACTGATAGTACACACATGAAACACTAGTCCCATTTGAAGTAATCTCCTCCGGCTGCAATACACTTGTACCGTTCCAACAACTTCTGGAAGGCCTCATGGAAGTCCTCTTGTGTGAGCGTGTCAATGACCTTCATCACAGCCTCTTTCATCTCCTCAATTGTCTCATAACGACAGCCTCTAAGTTTTTCCTTGAGCTTAGGGAATAACCAAAAGTCATAGGGAGCAAGGTCTGGTCTATAGGGAGGGTGAAGAACTGTCTTGATGCCCATCTTGGTCAAATAGTTTGTGACAAGGATGGAGTTGTGGACTGGTGCATTGTCTTGGTGGAAATGCCACTGACCCGATTTGAAGATTGCTGGCCTCTTTCCTAGGAATCTCTTCCTGAACTCCCTTAAAACCTCAACATAGTAACCCTAACCCTAACCCTTTGGCCAATCAACTCTGGTATATTGACTTCCTTACTCCTCCCACACCTCTCATCATCCCTCACAGACTCCCTGCCTTCCTTGAATCTCTTATGCCACTCAAAAACTCATGCTTGATTCATGCAAGATGGTCAAAAAGCAGTCTGAAGCATTCCATACATTTCTGTAGCATTTTTTCCAAGTTTAAAACAGAATTTTATTGCATATTGTTCTTCTAAAGTGTCAGATTACATTTTTGAAATTCACCAGCTGTGACAATCGGGCTTTAGTAGAGTGTATTCCAATTGCTATTGTAGCTGTTCATTTGAACCTGAAATCATAAAAATTGGTCAGTCATCTCATAAGATGTATAGCAATAACATACTGAATTTTCAAGAGTCTACGACAATTTTAAATGCCCATACGAAAAAAGTCTGGAAACTTATCATATGCACTTCGTATGTATGACAAGTAAATTGAAAATAAGCAAATTAGAAAAAATATAAAGGAATATGAAAAACAGAAAGAAAGAAAATGAAAAGAAAGATATCTGGCACATCCTCAAGTGGAATGGCTATGAAAATGGATATTTAAAAAATTTCTTCATTCTATGTTCAGTTTAATAATTTGACTAGAAGGACTGTCAGCCATTGACCAAGTGAATTGAATAACATTACCTGTAAAAGTAGAATAAGAAATCTGTTGTATAATATATTTCTTCTACATTAATTAAAGCATCAAGTTTATAAGAACGTGTTCAGTCATTAAGGAAATAAAAACAGTTCATATCAAGAAACACTTGTGATTATTAAGGGATTATAAATATAATTACATCTAAGAAGAAGGATGACTGTGGTTGAAAGAAAAACACAACCAAAAAGATGGAGGGCATTTTGAAACTTTGTGATTTCTAATCAGTTGATTACTGTCTAAAATAGATTCATCTAGATTTGCTTAAGGACAGCTTTATATTTGTGTATGGTAATGGAAAGGAGAGAAGAGAGAGAATGGAAAAGGGGAGATTGAATTGACCAAGATTATTCTACTGTCAGCAGAGGTAGAAGACATACTAAGAAGCAACAATAGAATTAAATAATTGAGATCAAATTTATATAAAGAAATCTACAAGATATTTTTTTCCTCATTGGAAAAAGAGGGAACAAAAAAGCCAAATTGTTGAATGGCCATTCTATAATAGTTGAGTAGTTGGTATGAGAATAAACTTACTTCTTGTTGACTATCCTTTAAGCGGAAATGTTTGGCCTTAAAAGGATATGTTTGAAGTTTTATTCATGTCTGGCTATTGAGATGAGTGAAGAAACTGCTACATGTATATTCATTTAAGAGCATCATATGCAAATCCTTTTAAAAAGATAGTGAAGAATTTTAGAACAGTAAATGTAATTTTTTCTTCAACAGTGGCAATTGATATGTATTTGGGAATACAGGGTATTATTTGTTTTTGATAGGATTAAGAAAGAATCCACAGCTTCAGTCAATGGTACCATCTGATTAGCTAAAAAGGCAATATATAGGCATTCATTCATCTGATTAGTAATAACAATAGGAATTAATTATTCAATCAGTGCTTCTATTATTAACATTGTTTTCATTTACAGAGCTGAAATCATAAATTTATTATAATTCCAAATAACATCAAAATATTTTAAAAATTTTCTTTCATTCTATCAAAACATTTTTACCAATCCATTCATTGTAGGTTATGTTAAAATTCTGAAATTTGAATAAAGTATTTTTTTTTATTTACATGAAATTAATAAACATCATTTTCATTAAATTCGAATTCACCAAAAATTCAGAGCCATAGACATTACAAATGTTGAAAGTTGTTTTACTAATTGTTCCCATGTGGATTTTTTAACTGAAGCTTGGGGAAATTATTGATCTTTACACATTACAATGGTTACTTTGTTGTATGCTTTTGCATATGGCGTTTTAAGTGAGAATGCTGGGAAAATGCTGATCTGCACACTTCACAAGCAAATGGTTTCTCTCCTGTGTGTATTCGCATGTGTATTTTTAAACTGAAACTCACTGAAAATGCTGATCCACAGATTTCACATGAAAAAGGTTTCTCTCCTGTGTGTATTCGCATGTGATGCTTCAAAGATGAACTCTGAGAAAATGCTGATCCACACATTTCACAGGAAAAGGGTTTCTCTCCAGTGTGTACTCGCATGTGTGTTTTTAAATGGGAACTAAGGTAAAATGTTGATCTACACACTTCACAAGAAAATGGTTTCTTTCCTGTGTGTATTTGTAAGTGATCTCTTAAAGAGGAACACTGAGAAAATGCTGATCCACACACTTCACATGAAAATGGTTTCTCTCCAGTGTGTATTCGCATATGACATTTTAGAGATGAACTTTGAGAAAATTCTGATCCATACACTTCACAAGCAAATGGTTTCTCTCCAGTGTGTATTCGCATTTGACTTTTCAAAGTGGAATACACTGAAAATGCTGATCCACACACTTCACATGAAAATGGTTTCTCACCTGTGTGTATTTGTGTATGATTTTGTAAACTAGACCTTTCTGAAAATTCTGATTGACATACATGACAGGAAAATCGTTTCTCTCCTGTGTGTATTCGCATGTGTCTTTTTAAATTGGCATTTATAGAAAATTTTGATCCACATACTTGACAAGGAAATGGTTTCTCTCCAGTGTGTATTCGCATATGTCTATTTAAACGGCAGCTTGCAGAAAAGACTGATCCACACACTTCACAAGAAAATGGTTTCTCACCAGTGTGTATTTAAATTGTAGCTCTTTGAAAATGCTGATCCACAAACTTCACAAGAAAATGATTTCTCTCCAGTGTTTATTTCCATGTGGTTTTTAAAACAGGAACTATCAAAAAATTTAGATCCACAAACTTCACAATGATATGTTTTCTCTCCAGTATGAGTCTCCATATTTCTTCAAATTTAAACTCCTTCAAACTGATGACTGGAACATTTGCCAAATCTATAGCTGCTCTCCAAAGTCTTTTTATATGTAATAATAAAAATGTTGATATACAAACCTTTCCTTTCGATGATTGTATGTGAATATTCAAATATGAACAGTATTAGAGTACAGATCAACACATTTGCAAAAGTATCTTTTCTCTATCGCATACATGCACAAGTGACTTCTAACATTTTAAAGCCCTTTATTCATGATGTAATTGGTATCTGTAAATAAAGAACTATTATTTAAAAAATTGAACCTACAGTATCATTGATGATTATAAATTTTTTATTTTTTAATCCTCAATAAAAATTTTCATATTACTTTTCAACAAATAAAGTTAAATTCAATTTAGATACAAGGATTTTTTGTTAAAGAAAATACTTATTTACAGAAGCCAAGGTGTATATCATTAAGGATAAAAATTCTTTATACTCAAACATTTAATCAACAAATGTGCAAGTATGATGCATTTTATGATTAAAAACACACAAAATGAAACTTGCATAATGTTAATTTTAATCTTTGTTGAATATTAGAAAAAAGATCTGAAGTCACTTTATGACAGTAATCATCATCAGTATCATTTGATAAAATTTATCCCGATATAAAAACTTAATGAATTAAACCTTTTTATTTCTTGTCAAAGAATTAACTATTTCTAAGCTTCTAGAAAAAAATTCAAATATGTCTTTTATACAATTCTAAAGTAAGTAAATAAAATCTTCTTTCCTATAAGACAATATGGTATTTATCTTGTAATTCTAAAGTTTTTAATACAAGAAAGTATTTTCCAGATAATGAAGAAATCCATCAGAATTTTATTTTGCTAGAAATTATTTTGGAAAATATGTCAAATAATTTCCAACAAAATTCACAATTGATTATTGCATAAACAGTAATTAGAGGTGGATATTTACATTTACCTACGTTTTTTAATCATAAAGTTTTTATCAGAATGGACTGAGTAGAGAAATTTTCAATGGAATCCAATAATTCTTTAGATTTATGTGATATGGACATATGAAGAATGAAAACTTTCATGATAATCACAGCAAGATTATTTTTTAAAAATATACAAGGCTCAAACGAAAACTAGTATCTATATTATTAACAAATAATTTTCATAAAACCTTTTCACTTTTAAATGACAGAATCCAATCCATTCTGAGCTATGATTAAATAATTTCCAAAAATATTATGCCTCTGGAATTTGATATAGTGACTATGATAATCAGTGCATTACACATTAATATGGTCATTACGATAATAGTTTAAAAAATTTTATTGTTTGTATTTAGTTAAAGTAAAAAAATCTTAATAACATTTTTCAGTTTTTCATAAGCTCTAGTTGAGTATACTTGTCAACTGTTGGGGAATTTAAATATCGAAAATGTATGAAAGATTAATTGGATATGTAATGCTTTTTTGCTTTTAAAACTGATAATTATGATGTTACTACCTTTCAAATAAAACTAAGACTTAACCTTAAATAATAACTTTAATTACTTTTTAATATAAAAAACAAAAAACCCAGCAAAATGGTATTAGTACCTAAACTTCTTGTAAACTGACAATCTTAGATTCATTATTATTCTAAAAATTCACATAAATTTTCACAAGATAAACATATTTACCTATAAAACTACAAACATGAGCTCTTTACTTCTCAAAACCAAATGTTCCCTTTCAAAAGAATTTTTTTGTATTTATTACTAAGTTATACTTCCTTTTCGTTTGATATATCTGTAGTCAAAAATTCTAAAAATTTTCAAATAGAAGTAAAGATATCAACAATATCTGATCCCTGAATTCTATTGAATTCGTACATGATGAAAAATTGTAAAAAAGTCAGCCCGGCCAGTCTGATTAAAATCAATTTTTTTTTATTTTATTCATTTATTTATTTTTCCCCACTCAATGTTTCAAACTTTTGATCTAGTTTGTAAATATTCACAAGTGAACAAGTGTGAGTTCAGAGAAATTTCTAACAGGCTCATATAAGACATGCTAGTTTGAGGACTATGAGACAATGTCCTGAGAGAAAGAATCCTCTGAGAACCAAACTTAACTGTGGAAAAAGCAATACAAGTGGAAAAAAGTGCACAAATAACAAGAAGACAAACAGAATTAATAACCAAAACACCTGAAACAGAAAATATTGATAGCATCCAAAAGTGTGCGAAAATTAGCAGGAAATTTAAACATATAAGAAATGAGGAAGATAAGATGGTTTACACATCAAAGCAAGAAGATAGAAAACCTAATTGGATAAACAACTGCACATATTGCTTAACAGCACATAACTAAACTAACTGCCCAGCATATAAGAAAAACTGCGGAAAATACGGCAGGTGTGGTCATTTTGCAAAAATGTGCAGATGCAAAAACAAAAATCATCGTAAGCTGAACACAAATGACAGGAACCACCATGTATATGAGCATCACCACATGGATGCCATGTTGAAAAAAAAATGTAAACACTGTACAACAAAATAAATGGTCAACAGAACTATAAATAAATAACACAAAAACAAATTTCAAAATTGATACAGGGGTAGAACTAAACATGATTGCCATAAAAGTATACAAAAACATGAAGCCAGCACCAGAAATAACAAAAACACAAATTAAATTAAGTGCATATAACAACACAAACATTCTAACAATAAGAAAATGTACAGTAACACTGAGAAATAAAAAGGCAAATATCACAGCACAACTCGTAATAGCAAAGACCAATTCAAATGCAGTTATCAACGTGGATACAGCTGAAAGACTACAGCTAATAAAAAGAATATTAACAGTATAAACAACGACCATAACTAACCTATTAAAACAGTACAAAGACTGCTTTAGAGAAATAGGCAAATTAATACACATTCATCACATAACCTTTGACTCAACAGTAAAACCAATAATAAATCCACCACGAAATGTTCTATTCAGAATGAAGCATAAATTAAAAAAAGAACAGGACAAAATGACTAAAATGGGAATAATAAAACTTGTACAGGAACCAAGAAATTGGGTAAACTCATTGGTTATGGTGGAAAAAAGTAAATAGATCCTTAAGACTTTGCCTGGACCCTAAAGACTTATATAAAGCAATAAAAAGGGACCACTACAAACTGCCAAAGAAATATTTGTGGAGATGAAAAACCCCAAATTCTATACCAAACTGGATGCATTTAATGGACATTAGCACATACCAGTTGCAAATTGCAAAGATAATAGAAGGAATAGAAGAAATATGTTGCCTGGGGAGGTGACCAGGGCAGAATGGCATCAGTCATTCTCATTGGATGAAATATATAAATTCAAAACTCCAACGGCCAAAACAATTCCTGCACTAAATAATAATTTGAAATTCTTTCTTTCTGCTACACTATTCTGTCCAAACATAAATAGCCACATAAAACAAATGACTGACGAATATCAAAATTGCACGCAACATAGAAACCAACTACCAGCTGAAACTCAACTAAAACACAAAATTCCAGTGACTCCCTGGACAAAAGTTGCAACAGATATATTTCATCTGAACAACATGTCATATGTAATAATAATTGATTATACAATAAGATTCTTCAATGTACAATTGCTGAAAAAGTCAATCGATAACAGTGATAAAAAAATGAAACACACTTTTGCAATATTTGGAATGCCACAAATACTAATCAGTGACAATGGTCCAGAATATAAATCCGAAAAGTTCATACAATTTGCAAAAGATTTTGATTTCAAACACATAACTACAAGCCTAAATTATCCTGAAGCAAATAGATTAGTGGAGAGAAACATACAAGCTATTAAAAAAAAACACTCATAAAAGCTCTATTATCGCTAAGAACTACGCCCTTAAAAGACGGATCACCATCACCTGCTCAGTAGACAATAAAGAGAATAATACAAACAAATCTCCCTAAAATAAAACACAATATATACTTGAAAAAACAAACGAACATGAATAACAAAAAAATGGAGAATTAGCAATGCTAAAAACAAATGATAAAGTCAGGATAAAATTCCAAGAAAAACGGAAAAGAAAAGGTAGAATTCTGAAAAAACTTCAACAACCAAAATCGTACTAACTAAAAACTGAACAAATACTAATCATAAAAAGAAATAGGCGACACTTATTAAAAACATAAGAGAAAGTAAACAATCCAGTAACAAATACCATTATGAAAATATATTCAATGACACACAAAAAATGAACATTTCTACTCTAACAATACAATGAAAGATACAAACAAAAGTGGTTGGTTAATTAAAATGTCCTTAAGGTACAAACATAACAATATAAACAAATAAAATATAACTATCAAAAAAGAAAATTATTTTATAAAACACCGAGAATGTTATATATTCACTATCTACTCCTACCACAACCTTAGACTTCTGGTTACTCCGCAACTTCCCACTGCCTTATATTTGTACACATGTAGTAGTCGCTAATATTATATTTGTACACATGTAGTAGTCACTAATAAAATGTTAAACGTGCCTCTGTTCCATCTACATTATTGTCTTGTTTCTAGCACCTGATACACTGAATAGTGAAATATAACAGCTGTGTCCATAATACCATATGAATGCACCATATGAAATCTAACAAAATGCAGAGAGAAAAAAAGCCAGAGGTGAACAACACAAGAATGCTACACATTGTCTTGAACAAATCCTGGAAGCAACAGCCCACAAGAGAGTAGCTGTATGCCTTCTGCAACATCACAAACCATTCAAGTAAGATGAGACATGTGGGGCACTACAGGAGAAGCAAGGATGAAATCATAAACAATATTCTCTTATGGGTTTCTGCATATTGACGTGCCAGTGTTGGCCGACTAGCTAAGATTTACTTACATCACAGCTCTGTACAGACACAGGACGCAGCCAAGATGATAGGGATGGATAGCAAGAGAGAAACAAGGAACTGTCAGTTTCACTTGATGGTCATCATGTATATAAGATTTTCATGCATGTATTTAAGTTTTTATGAATAATACCAACAATCGAATTTCCTTATTTTGCCCTTAATGTTAGCTACAATCACTAAGATTAGACCAGTTTAAGAACAACAGTGAATTGTTTCTTTATATCAATCACAATAACTAATAACAGGTGAAAGATTATCCTGAAAAAATCGACACATTGTTTTGTTGAAATCAGAAGAATATAATCATCAGATTTGATTTATTTATTTAAGGACGATCATTAATAGAAAACCAGTGTAAGGACCCTATTGAATTATCTTTTACTAGTAAATAAAATGGGAAATAAAAATATCACATAAATTTAAAAATCATCCTGAAAGAATTGATGAAACTTCTGAAGAAGGCGACCAGGCTAGTTTATTTTTCTGGATGTTTTTTTCCCCACGTTTCAAACTTTTGATCCAATTTCTATGTTTATAAAATAAGAAGAAAAAAATCTTCATTACAGAAAAATTACAACTGATCAGAATGACATTACATAGTTCGACGTTATCTCAGTAAACATTATCTCAACATATTTTCTGAGCATTTTAACAATAAGACTTTAATCATTAAATTTCTAATAATAATTTTTGTTCTTTCAAGTTTCGGGGATTCACCTTCTTACATCTTTTTTTAAATTTAATATTTTTGCATACTTAAAATGCTTTAGCGAAGACTTTCAACAAAAATTTGAGAATAAATTAATTAGTTTGATTGGTAAACAAAAAAAAAAAATTGAAACGAACGTGATACTTACTTTCTTTTCTTACAAATTATCTGTTTTCCTTAGAGTAATAGGAAATTTTTTAAAAACTAAAAGAATCAGAGTTAAAGTATTGAATAAACTAATCTTTTATAGTCGAATTAAATTAAAATAATTATCGTTTGCGATTGACGAAAAATGACTAAATAGAGAAATTCAAGGGAGATAATGTTAAAAAAGTATCAAAATAAAAATTCATGAATTTTTATATGAGTCATATTTACTTTTGGACTGCTACATATTCACAGTTTTGCTTACAGCCTGTCAATGCAGCCGAATTTGGTATTAATTGATACTTGATAATATCTGTTTTGAGTGTAAAATAATGAAATATATATATATATATCGGATATCTTTTGATGACAAGAAAATTGACTAACTTTCAAAATTAGTTTTTGGGGTTTATATATTCACGGAAAATATTACGTATATATATATATATATGTGTGTGTGTGCGTGTGTGTGTGTGTATATATATATATATATATACATACATATATACATGCATAGATAGATAGATATGTTATTTAGAACGGATGTAGTAATAAATTTAATCAAAACTATATATGTGTGTGTATGTGTGTATATGTATTCTGAAAAGGAATATTTATAGTTGAAACTTTACAAATATAATTTTCATTTCCATTTCTAAAAAATTTCAAATAATCGTCAATTTTCAAACTAAAAATTCATAGAAAATGAGTCCACTAATCTGCAAAAGAAAATACTTTTTGCAATTCGTTTTTATACTGTCCAGTTGGCTTGGGCTGTAGAATACAGTAACTGTACCTCTGCAGAGGGGTAAGACCCCCATTCAACGAGTTTCCTGTATATGATACTAAACAATCTGATGATGAGGTTCCAGTAATGCTTGAGCTTTGGGGAATGTGGAGTACCCCTTTATTGCCATTGCTCCCAGGTCCATTCTACTTTGAAATGGTAGTACCTGCTAGAGTTCCATTTGTAGGTCAAATCAATTGTTTTAAAAAGTATTAGTGTTGGATAAAAGTACTTGATATGATATAACTGTAATTTATTCATATTCAGAAAAATTATGTCGCGGGGTTCAATAAATGTGTCAAATCCCACAACCCTTTCTAAATTATGGAGGTGTGTGATTGATTGAGAGAGGACTGGACAAATGACAGAGATGAGTGGTTAAATTTAAGAGTTAGGTTTTATTGAGCAAATTGTACATGAATGGTGTATGTGTGTAGAATTGCAGTTGTTGTAACACATTGGTGTAGTCTCAGCTGAGTGTTGAAAGTCGGTGCTGTAGAAAGTTGTAGACTTGACTGTCCAGTTTGTTCAGTCCTTCGTTAACAGGAGGTATGTCGATGTGGTCTTGAAGTGCTGGGGCTAATCTGAGCAGAATTGTTGCTCATGGACTAGGGTGATGCTGATATCTGCTGCTTGATGCAGCTGGAGCCAGTCTGCAGGTGCTGGTAGCTTGGTGGTACAGGAATGGCTGCTGAATGAAGTTGGTGCTGGTTGCTGTGTTGTCATCTTATGCTATCTGCCTAGGGGTGTAGTGAGAAAACCAGAGGTGATCCTCAAAAGACTTTTTGAAGTTAGTCCTTAAAAGAACTGGTTGAGGACTTTATGGAATTATTCCTGAGAAGGGCTGTTTGAATGAGAGAGCAGTGGTGATTGGTTGGAAGCTGGCAGTGGCTGTGTTGGGTCAGAAGTTGTGGTTGGTTGGATTCCACATCAGATGCTTTGGTAATAGAGATGCAGACCTCATGTTTGACAGCTTGCTGCTGGGAGAGGAAATGATAGCTTTTCTCCAAGCACAAAGCCTGCCATTGACTGTTTTTTTAGTCACTGCCTGCTGGGTTTACATGGAGGCAGCAGCTGCTTCCTTTATAATTTGAGAGAAGGAGCTTCGATGTTATCGTGTACAGGAAGTACCTCTTATTAAGTATAAGTAATAATGAAATACTTCATTGTATTTCGAAGAGGAGATTTTAAATATGATATATTTTATCCTGTTGTTACAAACTGTCCCTGAATTGGTAGCAGAATTAATCCATTTCAAAAAGTAGTTTGTGAGTTGATAAGAAAAATTCCCTTGTGGACGTACGCATGGCATTGTTGTTGGTTGATGTCAAGGGTGACTCAGAGTTTTCTCTAAACCAATGATATTAGGTTTGAGTAGCCAGAATGGCTATGATAGTTACTTGAAACTTTAATTGTTTACTAAAGATTATTAAGAAATAAGTAAAGTTGGCGACCATAGTCGAGGGTAACCCGCAGGCTCCCTTTTCGATAGCTACTACACCAAGGTGTAGGGGGGCGCTACTCCTTCCCTGGATTGCTCTACTTTATCCTTGATCCGTACCTTATAATGCTGAGTGTTAAGCAAGGAGGCATCAAGTACCATTTTTTGAGTCTTTGGTATGACTCGACCTGGGATTGAACCCAGGTCTCCCGGGCCATTGGTGAACACTCTAACCCTTAGGCCAATGTCCGGTTTAAGAAATACTTAAACATATATAACTGTTTCCAAGCAAATGACAATAATCAAAAAGAAATAATTAATTGAAACCATATAACTGAAAGTATTAAACAGGAATATTTCAAATATACAACTGTGAGCAACTTATTTTTACAGCATTATATACTGATTCATAGAGATTGTAATGAGATACAAGAAACTTATTGGTGAACAAAACACCTGTGCTTTGGCTTAAAAAAATGTTTTGTAAAAAATATCAGAATAATTAATTACTGCAAATAATCAAATATTGACATTAAAGAAAATATTGACATCTAAGCATACCACATCACATATTTTTACTTTTTGCCAAAAAAGAGAAATACACTAGTATTAAGCAAATATAAAATTCAGTGTGTTTTAAGCATTTTCTAGAAAAGGACATTAATTATATTTAATCAAATAGTGAGATTAAAGAAAGCAATTCTGACATTTCTTACTACACCATATCACATCATTTTACTTTCTGCCATGTCAGAGGTCACTGTTATAAGGAAAGTATAAAAATTGTTTCTATTGTATTATCCAATCTATCACATTGTTTCTGATGGAGTACATAGTCTACCACATATTAAGAGACTTACTCACTGACATCAGTAAATATACAATAAATAACACTGGCCTGCAATATTTTCAAGGTCGAATATATAATAGGTGATATTAAGATAGTGTTTTATGTTGAACCCAAAAATCATATTCATTTGTTCTACTCAGATCAAATTCTTAAAATGCAAAGCTCAAACAGTATTATAACTGTATTTATTTTCTTGTATTAAACAAATAATGTTACATTTAGAACTGATATGTTTGTAGAAAGCTCACATTGTGCCAGAGTAAACTGAAAAATACACTAAAGAAGCTATTCATGGATGAAAGGTGTTTTCAAAAACTTCCTCCAGTGCTCAGCAGCCACAGCATCTAGTTTCAAGCACCAGCAGTTGTCAGCAAGAAAGTTTACATCACACTGGCCTGGGTAGCGCTCTTGTATAATGCGAATATCTAGGTGAAAGCACTCACCTTCTCTTCACTCAAATCTCTACAGTTCTTTGGACAATAGTCCAAGTATGACTGCCAAAAGCGTATAGGATTTACAGTCCTACATTTTTGAAATGACCGTGATACAAGAAAATTCTAGAAAATAGGATACTGATTCACTTGATCCCGAAACAAAGACGGTGGATGTCAGTAAACTAATTAGTGTCAAGAACCTAGTGGTCAGGAAAGTCATGTGATTTATGGTCTCAACTACGTTCGCACCTTTGATTTTATCCTACGCATTTGAAAATGATCACATTACAAGGATTAGCCATATATACTCATGACTTACAATAACTCACTCTCTTTCACATTTTGACTTCCAGAGACAGTTTGGCTTTGCCAGCTAGTGACACACAGCTCAATACATACAACACGGGCACGTATATACTCTGTGACTTTTTCTTTCCTGTTTTGCCTTTTCAGCTGGACGTGTTCCAGTCTTGCACACAGCCTTGGACATTTCGTCAAATTCCGAAAGAGACAAATGACCAACATGGGAGAAAACACGTCTTCCTAAAATACATTTATAGTCTACAGGACACGTTTTAATATTTAGTCTTTCATTAAAATATTCGTGTTAGTTACACACACACACACACACACACACACAGAGGAATATTTAACAAGCTATATTAGAATTTTTGTAATGTTTCATTTTATGTACTTGTTATATAAATTCATTTTTGTATTGCTTTCTTTTGAATGTTCTTTTGTCCACGTCATTTACATTGTTTGCTTTTCAATAATGAGTCAACATAAATTGTGGGAGCAAAATATCCAGCAAACATACCTTAAAAGTGCAGTTTGACTGACATTTCTACCCTGAGTTGGTAGTAGCTCTTCAATTTTCTTCTTGTATTCTGCACTCTGCTGGTTTCCATGGAAGTTTGTAACAACTGACTTCAGTGACTGCCAGTTCAGTTTCACTCAATGCTTCACCAAACATTGGGTCCTTCATGAATTCTTTTATTTGAGGGCCATCAAATATAACAGCCTTGAGTTTATCCATGCTTATCTGTAGGAACTTCTGGAGGAAAGCAAACCCACTGCCTTCCTTGTCCATTGCCTTCACAAAGTTCTTCATTACTCCTAACTTGATATGTAAGGGTGGAAGCAGTATTTTGTTGGGTTCAACAAGAGGGTGAGACTGAACGTTATGTGAGTCAGGTTTTAACCATTATCTTAATGGCCAACTCTTGTCTGACATAATGTTGGTTGTCAACCTGGCTGTCTCAGAGACACAAAAAATGAGGATACTTTGTGTACTCACCTCAGACGACCAGTCCAAACACTTAAAGATCTCCACAGATCAACCATTTGTACACCTGGTAGTTAACAGCACACAACAAATAATCCATGCTGTTGTTAATTTCTTTCATTTGTACTGAACGCCCAATAGGAATAGATGAAAAACTATTCCCTTTATGTAGAACTGGTTTGAGACTTCTGCTGGATGAGTCAATAAAATATCTCCATTCTGTAGCATCATACTCTAAGCCCATTGATTTGATCAATCCTGCAATGTTGTAGCAATAAAACAATGATGACTTACCTGGAACGTAAAAAAGTAAAGTTGGCGACCTTAGTCAAGGGCAACCAGAAGGCTCCCTTCTTATTAGCTACTACACCAAGGTGGAGGGAAGGGCGCTACTCCTTTTCCTGGATTACTCCACTTTACTCTTGATATGTACCTTATATTGCTGAGTATTAAGAAAGGAGGTATCAAGTACCATTTTTAAAGTCTTTGGTATGACGACCTGGGATTGAACCCAGGTCTCCCGGACAATTGGCAAACACTAACGGGAAAAACATTCTTAATTCTCTCTCACAGTCTCAATACCAAGAGAACATTGTTCCTTGTGCCATCAGATGTTTCTCTTTCAGACGTAAACCCAGCAGCTGACCAGACTTCTTTGAAAGATTCAGGTCTTATGTCAAGTCATTGAGTTCTGTTTGTGTGAAGGGTACAGGCTGATCATTCCTTCCTGGTTTTTATGTGTCATCCCCATCTACAACAGTCATGTCACTGTGAGTGGTATCAGAGCTGTATTTCTGGCTCAGGAACAGGAAGGTAGTGTCTTGGTTCCAGTGGTAGTCGGTCGAGGCTGTCTTACGTGGATTCTGGGAAATCGGCATCCATGTCACATGAGCTGAGACCAGCAATCCTTGACCTTCAGGGAGCTGTCCACCCAGGCTCTAACCCTCTCTGGAGAAGCTAGGTTTATCACCTAGTGCCCCTTTTTAGGGGAATGCCAACAGGACTAAAGGCATTTTTGGAACTGCCAGGCATGTGTGGGCTACAGTCCTGTGCCTGATTCCCACCAAAAAAGACCATGTACCATACTCATGCATACATAGGGTGCTCAACAAATATCAGGACTGGGCCATGAGGGATTGGTCTAATGGCAGAACGAACATCAGGGTATTGGACAGAGTGCTTGTTCTTGTGATTTATTCCTTTTAGATTTATCATGTAGAAATAGCAGTCTGTAAAGTGATCTTTTCCTTCCAGCTAGACCATTAAAATGACAAATGGCATATTCTTCCTTTTACAATTCTTCCAATTCCTTAAGTTCTCCACATGTTTTACAGCAAATGTGGGGAGCAAATGGCTTATTCTGATCTCCTAGTTTGACTCCAAAGTAATCACAATATGCCTTCTTCATAAAGTCATTTTTGCTTCACGGTTAGGAAAAACCACATTACTGCAGATATAACAGAACCTGTTAGGATTATTCTTCCACTTGCAATCCATTCTTACAGGAATACAAATGTCAAGCTGAAAAGAAAAAATAAATCAGCACTCAGCTTGTCGTTGACACATGACACAATACATTAAAATCATTTTAAGCTGAGGGATAAGCCTCACCCTTGCTAGCTATGTTGGTGTTAGTGAGTAGGGTGGTACTCTGTAGTTAGGTACACATACAACATTATATGCTATACTAAACATCAGGCACCCATGATTAGCTGTGACAAGTAGAGTTCACAGGCTTCTGAATAAGTGTCATTATAGTGTACAACTTGTTGTGAAGTATTCAAGCATATCTAAAAAAAAAACAGACCAGAATTTTTGAATTCAGCATAAAATGGCAATCATATATCACTTGATAAACCTTTGATCTTGGAAAAAATAATTTTTAATGCAGGCCAGGGTAATTAATAAGCAGAAATTTAGTTGCATACCATGTCATAACAATTTACTAAGTGCCAATTAAGAGAAATGCATTAATTAGTCAAGAAGAAAATTCACAATTTTTATGCATGTTAAAGAAAAGGGTATTAATTGTAATGAAGTAAATATGTATGACAAGTAAATTAAAAATGAATACATCAGAATATAAATATAAGGGAATATGAAAAACAGAAAGAAAATGAAAAAAAAAAGTAGATTAATGGACTGACAACAATTTTATTGGCATACAATCTCAACTAAAAATCTCTGGCACGTCCTTAAGTAGAACAACTATGAAAATGGATGTTTCAAAGATTTCTTCATTCTATATTCAATTTAATAATTTAACTAGAAAGATTGACATTGCCCAAGTGAACTTTAGGATAAGAAATGTGTTGTATAATATATTTCTTCCAAATTGATTAAAACATCAAGTTTATAAGTCAATAAGAAAATAAAAACAGCTCTTATCAAGAAACATTTACTTCTTGTGGACTATACTAATTAAATTTCTAGCCAAAGTGTCTTGGTCTCAAAAGGATATATTCACAGTGTTATATATGTGAGGCTGTTGAATTGAGGGAGGGAACTACTATATGCACATTCATAGGATAGCAGCATATACAAACCATTTTGAAAAGATAGTCAAGAATTTTAGAAGTACGGTAAATATACTTTTTCTTTTGCAGTGGTAAAGTGGATTAGCAGTGGAGAACACAGAGTTTCATGTTTTTGATGGGATCAAGAAAGCATCTACAGCTTGCATCTATGGTGTCTTCCATTTGGCCAAAATAAAAACAATAGTTGGATATAACTTATATATTCTAGTCGCTTGTGATGAAAATTGAATTTGATATCAAATTCATTATTATCACAAGTGACAATATGTAAAATATGTCTACCAATATTTATATGTAAAAAAATCATGAAATCAGGAAATAAAAAATATACATACATAAGTAAACAGAATTATCAAAATATTAATTAAGTCCAATCCTCACTGCTCTATCTCTTCATTTTGACAGTAAATTTCTCAAATTGTACAGAAATTGTACAGATAATACTAGTTAGAATTGATCAAAAAAAATTACTGATGAAAAATAAAATAAAAAAACACACAGCCTCATTTTTGACAGTGAACTAGTTTGAATTCCTTGGATATCAAACTAAAATGATGAAATTTGAATGAAGTAGTTTTTTTTTCATTTGCAAGAAATTTTTCTTAAATTTGAACTCATTGAAAATTCCAAGTGAGACAGATGTAGAAGGTCCTTCAAGTAGTTGTTTCTATGAGAATTTTTCAAGTCAAATTTGTTGATCTTTACACATTACAATGGTTTCTTTCCTGTGTGTGTTCTCATGTGGTATTTTAAATGATGACGCTGAGAAAATGCTGATCCACAGACTTCACAAGAAAAGGGTTTCTCTCCTGTATGTACTCGCATATGTGTTTTTAAACTAGAACTCATTGTAAATGCTGATCCACACACTTCACAACCAAATGGTTTCTCTCCCGTGTGTATTCGCATGTGATCGCGTAAAGAAGAATTCTGAGAAAATGCTGATCCACACACTTCACAAGAAAATGGTTTCTCTCCTGTGTGTATTCGCATGTGGCGTTCTAAATGATAAGGCTGAAAAAATGCTGAGCCACACACTTCACAGGCAAATGGTTTCTTCCCTGTGTGTATTCGCATGTGATGTTTTAAAGTGGATCTCAGAGAAAATGCTGATCCACATACTTCACAAGCAAATGGTTTTTCTCCTGTGTGTAATTGCATGTGGCGTTTTAAGGAGGAACCCTGAGAAAACGCTGATCCACACACTTCACAAGTAAATGGCTTCTCTCCAGTGTGTATTCTCTTGTGTGTTTTTAGATAAGAACTCAGTGAAAATGTTGATCCACAGACATCACAAGAAAATGGTTTCTCTCCAGTGTGTATTCGCATGTGATCTCGTAGAGTGGAATGCTGAGAAAATACTGATCCACACACTTCACAAGAAATTGGTTTCTCTCCCGTGTGTAATTGGAGGTGTCTTTTTAAATGATGACATTGGGAAAATACTGACCCACACATTTCACAAGAAAATGGTTTCTTTCCTGTGTGTAAAATCATGTGTCTTTTTAAATGATGACGTTGAGAAAATGCTGATCCACACACTTCACATGAATATGGCTTCTCTCCAGTGTGTATATGCATGTGACTTTTTAAAGAGGATCTCAGAGAAAATGCTGATCCACACACTTCACAAGGAAATGGTTTCTCTCCAGTGTGTGTTCGCATGTGACTTTTAAGAGTTGAACTCTGAGAGAATGCTATTCCACACACTTCACAATGAAATGGTTTCTCTCCTGTGTGTATACGCATGTGTCTTTTTAAAGAGGTACTGTGAGAAAATTGTCTTCCACACACTTCACAAGAAAATCCTTTCTCTCTTGTGTGTATTTGCTTGTGGTTTTTTAATGTGGAACTATCCAAAAATTCTGATCCACAAACTTCACAAAGATATGTTTTCTCTTCAGTATGTATCTCCATGTGTCTTCAATTCTAAACAACTTCAAACTGATGACTGAAAGACTTGCTAAAAGTATAGCTGCTCTCCAAGGTCTTTTTGTATGTGTTAATAAAATTATTGACATACAGACTTTTCTTTTCTGTGATTGAACATGAATATCTAAATATGAACTCTATTAGAGTACAGATCAATACATTTACAAGAGTGTATTTTCTCAACATACATATGCAAGTGACTTTTCAAATTTCAAAACCTGTGGTTGACAGCATAATTGGTATCTGTGAATAAAGAAGAATTAATTAAAAAATTGAATATATTGCATCATTTGTAATTAAAAGATATAATTTTTCAATCATGAATGAAAATTTTCATATTACTTTTCAGCAAGAAAAGTTAAATGCAATTTAGACACAAGAATTTTTTGTTAAAAGAAAGTACTTATTTACAAAAACCAAGGGACATACCATTATTGATTAAAATTGTTTATACTCAAACGTTTGATCAACAAATGTACTTGTATCATGCCTTTCTGATTAAAAACACATTAAATGAAACTTGGAAAATGTTAATTTCACTCTTTAATTTGTTTAATATTTATAATATATATCACATAAGTTCTAGAAAAAAGATCTGATATTACTTTATGACTAGAAGTATTAAAAATTATCATCATTATCATTTGATAAAATTTGATCTTGATATAAAAACTTAATCCTATTTACCAACCCCTCCGCTCGGGCAGGATATGACATAAGGTCAATTTTTAAGCAGAGTTTAACAGGTTTGAATTCAGAGTTTTCCTTCTCCTAGACTAGTTGCCTCACCAAGGCTGAAGAACCTAGTCTGCCCTACTATTTACCCATAGCTGGAGGGAGAATAATTGGATTCATACCTTAATAAATAAATTAAATATTTTTATTCCTTATCAAACAATTAACTATTTCTAAGCTTTAAGAAAAAAATTCAAATATGTCTTTTATACAATTCTAAAGTAAGCAAATAAAATCTGCTTTTCAACAGAAGTTACTTAGCTTGTAATTCTAAAGTTTCCAAGTTTCCAAATACAAGAAAGCTGAAGTATTTACTAAATGATTAAGAAATACATCAGAGTTTAATTTTGCCTGAAATTATTTTGGAAAATATGTAAAAATATTTCCAATCGAATTCACAATTAATAGTTTCATGAAAATCAATTAGAGTTAGATACTTACGTTAACCAACACTTTTAATTGTAGAATTTTTCATAAAATGGACCAGGTTGAGAAAGTTTCATTGGAATCAAATATTTATTGAAATTTTCAGGGAAAAATAAAATTTTTATGATTTTTATTGCAAGATTATCTAGAAATATATAAGCCTAAAACAAAGAGTAGTAACTTCATTGTTTAAAAATTTTTTTTGTATATGATTTTTTTCTTTTAAATAACTAACACTAATTCATTCTGAGCTGAAATTGAATAATTTCCAAAAACTGATAAACACATCATTACACAATAAATAACATGGTTTTTAAAATAAACAATTAAAGTGATTTTACTGTTTGCATTCAGTCAAAGATACTTTATTTTTAAGGAGTTCAAAGTTGAGGTAAGACTAATTCAAGCATTGTCATAAATAAATTCTATTGTTTGCATTCAGGTTGGTCGGTTGTTTTGTTTTACAGAGTATTAACCCTTTTTGAGTCATTTAATACTGAATTAAGTCATTTTGATAAAAGTTTCAAACAATTCAGCTTAGTATAAGTATAGTTTTTTGTTTACACACAGTTGAATGTCAAAACTTCTATTTCAAACAATTCAGTTTAATATAAATACACAGTTTAAACACAGTTAAATGTCAAAACAGTTAATTTCAAACAATTCAGTTTAGTATAAGGATAAACTTTAGATCAATTTGACCCATAGATAGGACACTATCAAATTAACCCCACAGAGTCAGAGTGGACCTGGGATCAATGGCAATGAGGGGGTATTATGTATTCTCAAAAGCTCCTGCATTACTGAAGCCTCACCATCAAATTGATTAGTGTCATATCCAAGACACTTGTTGTGGGAGTCTTACCCCTCTGCAAAGATGCAGTTAGTGTATTCTGCAGCGCCAGATGACTGGGCCATATTTTCATTCAATCAGTATGCATGTGCAAGTGATTTTTCAAATTTGAAACCTGTTAAGCTTATAATTTGCATTTATGAATAAAGAAGAACGATTACATTAAAAAAATAATGCATTATTTATAATCAAAACTTATTATTACTCAGTTTGAGATTCAGTGAACTGCAACATATAATTCTTCAGAAGTATGTTGGCTGATCGTAGTCAAGGGCAACCCCAAAACACCCATTTCAATAGCTACTACCCGAGGTGTAGGAGAGGTTGCTACTACGTTCCTTGGATTGCTCCAATTACCATTATTCCATACCTTATAATGCTGAGTGTTAAGCAAGTAGGCATCAAGAACCATTTTTTGAGTCTTTGGTATGACTTGACCTGGGATTGAACCCATGTCTCCCAGACCATTGGCAAACACTGTAACCATTATGCCAGTGGGGTGGTATATCTATAAAACTACAAAAGTGAGCTCTTTACTTCCTCCAAAAAATTAAAAATAATTTTTTTTTGTATTTATACTAAGTTTCTATTTCATTTTTCTTGGTTTTCTATAGTTAAAAATTTCAAGTAGCAACAGAAATATTAACAATGATTGATTTCCGAATAACATTAAATTTGTGCATGATGTAAAATATATTTATTACTAAGAATATTTACAGGTACACTTAGCTGTGTCCATACAACTATATGGATGCACAACATAGATGCTAAAAGCACAAAAAGAAAAAGGTGGAGAGAAACTAAACACAAATGTCATGTGCTGTCTTCAATAAATTCAGTAAATAACATCCAACAAGATAGCACCAGTAAAGCCACCTGCCCGCCAAATCACAAACCATTCAAATAAGGACAAACAAAAGATGCGAGACACTGAATTCCTGCACATGTATGTGCCAGTGTTGGTCGACCAGCAAATACTTACTTACATCTGCTCTGTACAGATAGAATTCAGCCGAGAAGATCGGGATAGATGGCGAGAGAGAAATGAGCGCCATACTACCGAATGACTTGATGGCCATCATGTATATAAGATTTCCATGCATGTATTTAAGTTTTTATGAATTACACTAACAATCGAATTTCCTTTTTTTATCTTTAATGTCAGTTACTCTCATTCAGATTAGACCAGTTTAAGAACAGTGAATTGTTTCTTGATATCAATTAAAAGGACAAATTACAATGTCATAGAAGTTGAAAAATACAAATTCACACATTGTTTTGTTAAAATCAGTAGAATATAGTCATCTGATTTTATTTATTTGTTCATAAAAAAAATGATAATTAATAGAAAACCAGTTCTTACAAATATATAAAATGACGGATAAAAATTTCACATTAACTGAAAAATCAACCTGGAAAATTTAGATGTCGACCCGGCCAATTTCGTTAAAATCAAGTTTTTTTCTTTTTCTGTCTCTATTTTATTTTATTTTATTTTACTCTACGTTTTGAGCTTTTAATCAAAATTTTATTTAAAAAAAAACCAAAAAAAAACCCCTTCATTTCCGATTAATTACAACTGATCAAAATTAGTCAAGATACTAACAAAAACATTTTTTCAGCTAATTTTCGGAGTTTTTAAACATTAAGACTTTCAAATTCTACAAAAGTTTGTTAGTTTTCAATGATGATTAATTAATCATTTTTTAAGGTTTTAATGATTCCCCTTCTTCCATCTTTTTATTCAATATTTTTGCACACTTAAAACTGTTTTAGCGAAGAATTTCTGAAAAACTTTGAGAATCAACTATTTGTTAACAAAGAAATAGAACAAACGTGATACTTACTTTCTTTTCTTTCAAATTATCTGTTTTCATTAGAGTAATACGAAATTTCAAAAAATAAGACACAAACTGACAGATGTTTAAATATATTAATGTTTTCTAGTTAAATCAAAGTAAAAAGTATTTACGTTTGTTATTGACGGACTAGAACTTCTATGACACAAGCGAAACTCAAGGGAGATAATTAAGTACGACAAGGGAGATGATTAATATTAAGCTCATCCCAAAATCAAAAATAAAATTGCATAAATTTAAATAAGTGATATACGTATTTTTTGACCGCTACATATTCCTATTTTTGTTTAAGACGTCTCAGTGCGACTGATACGTGATATTATTTATTTTGACTGTAGAATATGGAAATGATAAATCTTGTTTTCTTTGGTTTAGAAGAATATTAACTTTAAAAAATTACTTTTCATAAAAAATAGAATATACAGGGTTTAACAGAGCCCTCTAAAAAGGAGCGCACACCTGGACTGTGCTAGTTTTTGCTGGAGCGAAGAAGAGGGCTCATTTTTATATTCAGCCGGAGTGGAGCGTTTGCAACTCCATTTATTGCTAAAGAGCACGGTTTTTTCGCTCCTCGCTCCAAAATTATTTGAATTAAAAAAAAAAAAAACTTTTTGGGGTTTTTATAACCGTGTTAAATGTATATGAGAGAGAGAGAGGAGGAGTGGAGGGAGTTACACATGAAAATTTGACATGAAAGCCGAAAATTTTGAACTTCGCAGATTTTTGTTTAGAAGAAAGCATGATTTGTCAGCTAGGTGCTACATTTCTGAAGGGCCATATTTTTAGAAGACTGGAGACAGTATAAAAAAAATGTCTCTTCAAAGGCGTCAGTCACTCTGTAGAAAGGCTTTCAAGTCATTTTCATAAAGATTTGAACTTTTCTCTTATTCAAATTGTTAAAAATAAATCTTTAAGGATAATATGTTTGTTTTTAAATAGATATTTTTTAAATAAGTATTTTTATTAATTACTATTCTGTTGTTTTCAAGTGCATAATATCGATATTTATCTTAGTACTTGTATCTTTTCAAATTATTTTGATAAAAAATAGTAAATACGTTTTCTTTGTTTTATTCTACTCTAATATTTCAAAACATATCAAAGACATTTGGTAAATCATTCAAAGAATAAAAGAAAACAACGATTTATTAGTAAAAACAGCAACAAACACGTTTATTTTTTAGTATATTTTACTAATGTTGCCGAAAAGTCTCAGCTGAGACTTTTCGGCAACATTAGTAAAGGCTAAGCTGGTTGATAATTTTTTGCTTTTCAAAGACAAATAAAACTTTAAATTGTTATAAGTGTCTTCATCAGGAAATCTTTTACAAAGATTTGAAACTACGTATATTGTTTTTGCTTCTTTAAAAAGAAATAACAATCAGTTGCGCGCTAGACTGACCAAGTTTTGTTCATCCCAACTGTTTTATTAAAATGATAATTTGAGAAGATACAATAAGTAACAAAGATACTTTGATTTTATTTGCTTGAAAACAACAGGGTACAGTAATAAATAAAATGGTAATTTTCAGCCAATTGCTACCCTGAATCCGTTTCGAAGCTATTTGACTCCAAGCCATTATATATATTCCTCATCCCAGAGAAATAATACGACATATCGCTACAACTCTTGAAAATAAAAGATTTGTGTTTTTGTCTGCTGTTCATAGCTTATTTCGCAAGTTTCTCCAGCCAACTGCAATACTGAAAAGAATTTTTTTTTCGCCCCAAAACTGTAAGTTAAAAATATTTCAACTGATTTTTTTTATAAATTCATATTTTGTGATATCAAAATTCTGTCCCTCCTCTCTTGAAGAAATGTTTGCTGCTTCTTTCTTTAAAAAGAAAATAATCACTAATGTAATGTTTAAAAAACTTCATTTACTTAGAACAAATTTAAATTCCCTTCCAAATAAATAGTAAATGATTAATCTTCAAAGAAATAAGGCTCGCTATAGTTTTTTCTTTAGAAAGGATTACAGTAAAAATAGATTTAAATTATTTTCTTTTTTATTAATAATAATTTGAAAAAAGGTTCATGAATTTCGATAAATCGATCTGATTTGTTTGAAAAACCATCAACAGAGTATTTATGTTGGTATTTGATTCGAAATATAAAGTGTATTTTTGAATAAACGATGACCAAAAAATATCAACAAATTGTCAATAAACTATAATTCAGCTTCAAATAAATAGCTACAGCAGCAATTGGAATACACCCTACTAAAGCCTGATTGTCACAGCTGGTGAATTTCAAAAATGTAATCTGGGCGTGGGGACACTTTAAAAGAACGATATGCAATAAAATTCTGTTTTAAACTTGGGAAAAATGCCACAGAAACGTATGGAATGCTTCAGACTACTTTTCGACCATCTTGCATGAATCTGTAATATATGTACTTGGGTTATGTTATTTGAGATAATAAATGAGAAGTACAAATATTAACTTTAAAAGAGGGATTTTATTCTTCGTATACAACACCACGTGTTGGCTAGAAAATGTCCGGCGGTCAACACGTGTGTTTAGTGTTTGGAATCTCTTCAGCAACTGCTTCCTCTTCTCTTCTCGTGTCGTCTTCGGCAACTGCTACTATCCCCGCTGATTGGCCAGAGGGAGAGGGAAAGCGAGAGAGAAGGGAAGAGAGAAGAGTGAGAGGCGATGGATTCTGGGATAGCATTCCTTGCCCGAGGTGGAAGTAAGGACCAAGATTTCTGTTGAGTTAGTATTGACTGCCCATTTACTGACCTTAGTAAGGGAGGTGATACTACAAATCAAGCATCAGTTTTTGAGTGGCATAAGAGATTCAAGGAAGCCAGGGAGTCTGTGAGGGATGAAGAGAGGTGCGGGACGTGTAAGGAAGTCAATACACCAGAGTTGATTGCCCAAAGGATTATGTTGAGGTTTTAAGGGAGTTCAGGAAGAGATTCCGTCGAAAGAGGCCAGCACTCTTCAAATCGAGTCAGTGGCATTTCCACCAGGACAATGCATCAGTCCACAACTCCATCCTTGTCACACACTATTTGACCAAGATGGGCATCAACACAGCTGCTCACCCTCCCTATAGTCCAGACCTTGCTCCCTGTGACTTTTGGTTATTCCCTAAGCTCAGAGGCTGTCGTTATGGGACAATTGAGGAGATGAAAGAGACTGTGACGAAGGTCCTTGACACGCTCACACAAGAGGACTTCCATGGGGCTTTCCAGAAGTTGTTGGAACAGTACAAGTGCATTAAAGCCGAAGGAGATTACTTCGAAAGGGACTAGAGTTTCATGTGTGTACTATCAATAAAAGTGCCCATACGAAAAAAGTCTGGAACTTATTTAATGATCCTCGTATATATTATATATTTGACAGGTTGAAGATCCACAATAGCAAGAGGAGAGTTTGTCTGGGTAGAGACCCATGATAGCGAGAGATGTGACGGAATGTAGATCTACGATAGCGAGAGATGTGACGGAATGAAGATCTACGATAGCGAGAGATGTGACGGAATGAAGATCTACGATAGCGAGAGATGTGACGGAATGAAGATCTACGATAGCGAGAGATGTGACGGAATGAAGATCTACGATAGCGAGAGATGTGACGGAATGTAGATCTACGATAGCGAGAGATGTGACGGAATGAAGATCTACGATAGCGAGAGATGTGACGGAATGTATATCTACGATAGCGAGAGATGTGACGGAATGTATATCTACGATAGCGAGAGATGTGACGGAATGAAGATCTACGATAGCGAGAGATGTGACGGAATGAAGATCTACGATAGCGAGAGATGTGACGGAATGAAGATCTACGATAGCGAGAGATGTGACGGAATGAAGATCTACGATAGCGAGAGATGTGACGGAATGAAGATCTACGATAGCGAGAGATGTGACGGAATGTAGATCTACGATAGCGAAGATTTACTATAGCAAGAGGCGAGTGTGACAGAGCAAAAATCTACAAAAGCAAAGAGGCAAGTGTGACAGAACAGAACCCTACAAGCTAAACTCAGGTACTAACCTCAGTTCGAATGTCTTTACCATCTTGAGAAAGCGTTGCGTGCGCCTGGGAGATATAGTCGATATATTTTTGACGGATTAGAAAAGGATTTCTTTGTTGTTAATTTGACTGACAAAACAAAGCTGTCTTTGTCTCTGGGTTGCCTGAGCATATCTGGCAGCTTTTGCGCACATCTCAAATGGAAAAGACAGACATTTACCAACTTTAAACTTGAGCGAGATCTATAATGAAAGACAGCCTACCTAAATTTTTACCAATTACAGCGGCTTTTAAACAGACACGTGATAAATGGAGCAAAATCTCAGCTCAGAATGCAACGAACCTAACCGCTGGGCCAGAAATTGCCTTGTTCGTCATAACCGACGGAGAGAACAAGATTCTTGACTTGAAAAGCCCAGCTTGCGTTGTTTCCGATGTAATGAACAGGGTCATGTGGCACAATCATGTTCAGGAAAACGGGTTCAGGGGCAGGATACTGTCGCCAAACAAGCCCCTTTCAGTTAGTGAATGCAGCTATCCCGTGATCAGCGTGCGAGTCGATGGCATGTGGTGTTCAGCTCTTGTTGATACGGGATATTCCCATTCCATAGTCACTGAGACCTAGTATCAGACCTGGAGTAAGATGAGCTGACTATGAAAGCTATGTCAGCATATGTCAACAACAAATGCATGAACGAGGACATACTTTCAGTCGATGATAGCGCACAACCTATTTCGTCCGAAGAGTGTGTCCCACAGTTTTATTGGCGACTGTTAGATCAGCTATACAAACTTGCGAGGAGTGTCATGCGGTGGACCCTGTCCTGGTCCATTAGAAGAAAGTTAAACTCAAGGTTGGTAGTAACAGGGCTTGGATGAGACTCATTATGAGATAAATCTGTTTTCTGCGAATGCGGTCCTCAGGTCAAAATATTAACAGATAACACCCCAACTTTCTGTGGCTGAAACATTCAGGAATTTGCAGAAGAATAGGCAGTACGAGTATAATACCAGTGTGCATACACTCCAGAGGGTAATGGGATTGTGGATCAATGTAACTGTACCATTAACAAAATAGGCACCAGAACACAGTGCTACATTCAAGAGGTTGTATATTGTACAACATTACTCCCAGAGATGAGGTGACACTGTTAATACTCCGGCCAACAAGATTTATCAATATATGGTTCATATAAAAGGAATAGACAAAGAGGCATCAATACCAAAAGTTATGGGAAGATCATACCAAATAGGACACCTTAGTTGGATCAAAACCTCCTAAGTAATGCTGTGCCACTAAATTTGGCGAAGAGCAAGTTGAAGCAATAATCAGCCCTCAGACCATTTGGGTCAATGGTATACCATGCCACATAAAAAATCTTCACTCACGATACAAAACAATTGCTGCAGGAAGAGACGATCACAAAAGTTTATCATTTGATCGGGAATCAAGGAGACTGATACTTTATAGGACACAGTCAGACCGTTCGTTTGCTGAGTTAGAAGAGAAAGAGTCAGACGGTGATAACACTGGGAATGACAAAGACCCTTCGGTTATAGACGCACAGAAGATGTCACCAGAAGAAACCCCTCCACCCTATCAAAGAAGAGCTTGTTAAAGGCAATCACTACTTTACTGTCATTTATGTAACCATATGATCGGGGGGAGTGTAACAATAGACATTCGCACTCAACTGATGCAAAGCGTCTACAGTGCACAGCATGCCAGGCCACCATTTGTAAGAGAACCGGGACACATACTCAATATTAATAATTGCAGCGTAAACAGCCAGGATTTTGGGAGAGCAAATTCATGCACCCGGATGTAGGACGACCTTAAAATGTAGTATGCCTTGAGGAAGGGCATGAAAGTCGCTTGGCATTTATACTTCTTGAACATTTGAGAACTCATCGCAAGTGATCGTCTTTGTTTTTCCTTATTTTGTTTTTTTCTTTTTGGTCAGCTTTTGCCTCCCAGCTTTTTGCATGGGTGTGTGAGGTACCCTTGAGACTCCTCATTTTTTTCTCTTTCGTTATTTTCATCTTCTCTCCCTCTTTGTGCTGGGGATTGTAGCTTGGCCAACAGGGAAGTCAAACTTCTTTTCATAAATGCGTTTCCTTAGTTTTTATTTTTATTTTTTTAGTCCACTTGCAACAACCCTTTTTTGAAACTATGGTATCGAACCCCTCCAGGTTGCTCCTGCAACTATGAAGGGTTTTAAGGAAAACATCCCACCTGATTCAAGGTTGAAACTGGGTACTGTTGCCATCCGAGGAGTCTGAACAGGCATCCAAGTCTGTGGCCACCCCATAGCAAGAGCGAGTGACTCAGAAACTATGGGCATCCAGAAAACCAGATTAAGAACCGCAATTGATGATCGAGAGACAGTGCCCCCACCCCAGGACCAGAAGTAAATAGTCGACTGTTGCTGATCTATAGGACAAGGATAACACAGGTTTAGTTACCACCAATAAAACCGCAGAATGGGGTAGACCGCAATCGAAAGGCAATACCCCTAGTGATCGGAGTGTTTCGTCAGTAAGCTACATCAGGGTAGATTGGCTGTTGTTACTGGTCTTCTTGTCACAAAAAACAGTTGCTAGGAGGTGCCCGTGGTGTAATGGTTATCTTTGTAGAAATTGGACACAGCGACACGAGTTCAAATCCTGGACTGATTACATTTCACATAGCACTAATACCCTTGGGAAAGGTATGAATCCAATTATTCTCCCTCCAGTTATGGGTAAATAGTAGGGCAGACTAGGTCCTTCAGCCTTGGTGAGGCAACTAGTCTAGAAGGAAAACTCTGAATTCAAACCTGTTCAACTCCGCTTAAAAAAATTGACCTTGTGTCATATCCTGCCCGAGCGGAGGGGTTGGGTAAATATGAAAAACAGTTGCTAGTGATTGTATGAAGCTACAAATTTTCTGGTCATGATCTGATCTTTTTCTTTAGGAATCAGCTTTAAATCAAAATCAGATGCTATAGAAAATACTTGGATTGCATTAAATTCGACAAAGCATGGGTGCAAGCAGTAGGCCTGGTTGTACAAAAGGTAGCAATGCTGGAGGCATCCTTCTATGCTCTTCATGCACATAGCAGCTATGATCTTGGTCCTTTACGACCCCACCCCTGGGAAGCCATTTTTGTTCCCCCTATTTCCTTAGTAAGCAGTAATTCATGAGTCATTGACACCGTGATCTAGTGGTTAGTTTCCTCGTTCCTCCCAACCTCTATTCTTTTTTCTTCCTAACTCTTTATCCCAGCCTCCAGTAAGGATCTTGGCCTCTCAATGTCACTTAATCCTATCTCCACTTACCCTAGTGTATTTTTAGCTCTGGTTAGCATACCTCAACTATTTTCTTAGGGATTGCCTGGCTTGTTTCCAGTCTTCAAACACTGGAAAACAATCAGATTTCCATCTTTAGATAAGGGATAAGTGGGTAACCATACAGGGTTAGTCCTAGCTTTGCTTTGGTTTTTTGGCTTGCCTCCCGCCAATCCCTTCTTCGTTTCACAAATCATTGTATATAAAGCATTTCATTTGGGTGTTAAGTAGGTCCTTGCTGAGAAAGTGTGGCATTTTGGTGACTATCACATTCATGATGAAGTATGGCTGAGATTATTGTTGAACAGAATGAATGGGTCTGCAAATATGGCTAGCTAGGGCCACTTAGTCCAGCATTGTCCATGAACACTACTCCTTTTCTCCTAGTCCATTTTATTTCTTAGGACTTTATCCAGAAAACTAAAAATATTCATGCTTATTACATGTTTTCAAATAAAGGTTACTCTTTTTGAAAGTAACATCTTGGTGATAAAAGCGGATGGAGTGAAAGTCTACAAAGTAAGAGGTGAGTGTGATAATGAGAAGATCTACAATAGCAATAGGCAAGTGTGACAGGGTGAAGATCTATGATAGCGTGATACATGATGGAACTATGATCAACGATAGCAAGAGACGTGACAGAATGAAAATCAATGATAGCAAGAGACAGGATGGAGAGAGGACACACAATAGTAAGATGCAAGTATGACAGAGCAAAAACCTACAACAGCAAAGAGGTGAGTGCAACAGAACAAAACCCAACAGTGTGGCTGCAGTTCTGGAGCTTTAGAGTACCTCTGCATTAGTCCCAGTTCATTCTACCTCAAAATAGTAGTACCTATTACAGTCCCATTAGCAGATCAAATCAGTCTATTTGAAAAGTATTAGTGTTGGATAAAAATACTTCATACTTTATCACTGAAATATATTCATATTAAGAATAGTTACTTTAAAGCATAATTGTTTACTAAAGATTATTAAGAAATACTTAAACTATAAAACTGTTTCCAAACAAATGGCTATAATAAAAAAGAAATATTTGAAACCATATAACTGTAAGTGTTAAATAGGAATATTTCAAATATACAACTGTGGGCAACTTATTTTTACAGCATTAGATAATGACACACAGAGATTGTAATGAGACACAAGAAACTTATTGGTGAACAAAACACCTGTGCTTTGGCTTAATGATATGTAAACATATTTTGCAAAATATATCAGGATAATTAATAATTGCATATAATCAAATAGTGACATTAAAGAAAAAATTCTGACATTTCTTACAACACCATATCACATCATTTTACTTTCTGCCATGTCTGCAAAGAAATACATTGTTATAAGGAAAGTATAAAAATTGTTTCTATTGTATTATCCAGTCTATCACATTATTTCTGTTGGAGTACATAGTCTATCATATATTTTACTAAGGAAACTTGCTTATTGATATTAGTAAATATACAATAATGAATAATTTATAAGCGGAAGTAAATCCATGTGACAAGTAAATTAAAAATAAATAGATAAGAGCAAATATAAAGGATTATGAAAACAGAAAGAAAGAAAATGAAAAGGAAAAAAGTAGATTAATGGACTGGCAACAATTTTATTGGCATACAGTCTCAATAAAAAATCTCTGGCACATCCTCCAGTGAAATGGTGATGAAAATGGATGTTTCAAAAATTTCTTCATTCTACGTTTGATTTAATAATTTAACTAGAAGGGTTGTCTGCCACTGCCAGATCAGATTTAATAATATCACTTGTAATAGTAGAATAAAAAATGTGTTGTATAATATATTTCTTCTACATTAACTAAAGCATAAAGATCTTGTCCAGTCATTAAGGAAATAAAGATTATAATTTTTACATCTAAGAAGAAGGGTAACTGTGGTTGAAAGAAAAATACAACTAAGAAAATGGAGAGCATTCTGAAACTTTATGCGATTTCTAATCAGTTGATTACTGTCTAAAATAGATACATCTTGATTTGCTTAAGGACAGCTTTATATTTGTGTAGGGTAATGCAAAGGAGAGAATGGAAAAGGAGAGATTGAATTGACAAAGAATATTCTACAGCCTGTTAAATAGCAGGATAAGATATATTAAGAAACAACAATAGAATTAAAAAAATTGTAATTTATTTTCAGAAATTGACAGGATATTCTTTTCCTTATTAAAGGAAAAGAGAAGGTAAAAAAGTTCAGTTGCTGAATGTCCAGTCTATGATATCTGAGTATCTTGGAATAAGAATAAACTTACTTCTTGAGGACTATCCTTTGTGAATGTCAGCTGTAATGTCTTGATCTCAAAAGGATATGTTCAGAGTGTTATTTATGTCTGGTTGTTGATTGAGAGAACTAATGTATGTATATTCATTGGACAGCAATATATGCAAATCATTTCAAAAAGATCATCAAGAAGTTTAGAAGGACAGTAAATAAACTTTTTTCTTTGGATTTGCCAATTGATATGCATTTGGGAATACAGTGTTATTTATGTTTTTGAAGAGATTGACAAAGCATCTACAACTCATGTCTATGTTGCCTTCCGATTGCCTCCTCCCAATACCTAATTGGAATTTCTAATTTACTTCATAATAAAAATAGGAATTAATTATTGAATCAATGCCATATTTTATTACTGTTTTCATTTAGTTTCCTGAAATTAGGAATTTATATTTATATTTGTGTATGGTAATGGAAATTAGGGAAAAGAGTGAATGCAAAAAGAGATTGAATAGACCAAGAATATTCTACTGCCTGCTAAATAGCAGAGGGACAAGATATACTATGAAACAAAAACAGAATTAAAAAAATGGGGGTCAAATTTATATAAAGCAATCTATAAGATATTCTTTCCCTCATTAAAGGAAAGAGAGAATGCAAAAATTCTTGAACATCTGTTCAATAATATTTGAGTTCTTGGTATAAGAATAAACTTATTTTTTGTCAACTATCTTTAGTGAATGTTACCTGAGGTGTTTTGTTTCAAAGGGATATGTTCAGAGTATTATTTATATCTTGCTGTTGAGATGAGTGTAGGAACTACAACATGTATATACATTGGATAGCAGCATATACAAATCATTTGAAAATTTTTTTTAGAAGGACAGTAAATGTGCGTTTTTCTTTGGTAGCAGCAATTGATATGCATTTGGGAACACAGGGTGTTATTTATCTTTTTGAAGGGATTAAGAAAGCATCCACAGCTTGCATCTATGGAGCTTTACAAGAGGCCAAAAAAGACAATAGATAAGGATTTACTTATTTCAAAATAAATAAAAATAGGAATTAATTGTTCAATCAATGCTTCTAGAGTGCCATATTTTATTAGCATTGATTTAATTTACTGTATTGAAATGATAAATTTATGATAATTTCACATAACATCACAAAATATTTTCATTTTTTTTATTTTATCAAAAGTTTTTTAACAATCTATTCCTTGGATTTTATGCTAAAATCCTAAAGCTTGAATGAAGTATTTTCATTTACATGAAATTAATAAATATCATTTTCCTTATATTGAACTCAGAGCCATAAACTTTACAAATGTTAAAAGCTGTTTTACTAATTGTTTCAATGTGAATTTTTCAACTGAAGCTTAGGGAAATATTTAACCTTCACACATTATGATAGTTACTTTCCTGTGTGCCTTTGCATGTGGCGAGTTAAATGATGATGCCGTGAAAATGCTGATCCACACACTTCACAAGAAAAAGGTTTCTCTCCTGTATGTGTTCGCATATGTTTTTTTAAATTGGAATTCAGTGAAAATGAGGACCCACACACTTCACAAGAGAATGGTTTCTCTCCTGTGTGTATTCGCATATGACGTTTTAAAGATGAACTGTCAGAAAATGCTGATCCACACACTTCACAATTAAATGGTTTCTCTCCTGTGTGTACTAGCATGTGTCTTTTTAAATATGAACTCTGGGAAAATGCTGATCCACATACTTCACATGAAAAAGGTTTCTCTCCAGTGTGTATTCGCATGTGCCTTTTTAAATGGGAACTCATTGAAAATGCAGATCCACACACCTCACATGAAAATGGTTTCTCTCCTGTATGTATTGGCATGTGATGTTTTAAACATGATCTGTCAGAAAATGCTGATCCACACACATCACAAGAAAATGGTTTCTCTCCTGTGTGTATTCGCATGTGTGTTTTTAAACTGGAACTACTTGAAAATGCTGATCCACACACTTTACAAGAAAATGGTTTCTCTCCTGTGTGTATTCGCATGTGACATTTCAAAGATGAACCTTCAGAAAATGCTGATCCACACACTTCACAGTGAAATGGTTTCTCTCCTGTGTGTACTCGCATATGTCTTTTTAAATATGAACTCTGGGAAAATGCTGATCCACACACTTCACATGAAAACCGTTTTTCATCTCTGTCTATTTGCATATGATTTTGTAAACTAGACTCTTCTAAAGATTCCAATTGACAAGAAACCAGTTCCTCTTCAATGTGTATTTGCAAGTGTCTTTTTAAGTTAGCACTTAGAGAAAATTTTGATCCACATACTTTACAAGAAAATGGCTTCTCATTTGTGTGTATTCGTATGTGTCTATTTAAATGGTGGCTTGCTGAAAAGCCTGATCCACAGACTTCACACGAAAATAGTTTCTCTCCTGTGTGTATTTGCATGTGTGTTTTTAAATTGTAGCTCTTTGAAAATGCTGATCCACATATTTTACAAGAAAATGCTTTCTCTCTTGTGTGTATTTGCACATGGTTTTTAAAACTGGAACTATCAAAAAATTTCGATCCACAAACTACACAAGGATATCTTTTCTCTTTAATATGTGTCTGCATGTGTCTTCAAGTTTAAACTCCTTCAAATTGATGATTTGAACATTTGCTAAATGTATAACTGCTCTCCAAGGTTATTTTGAATGTATTAATAAAAATGTTCACATACAAACTTTGCTTTTATATGTATGTAAATATTTAAATATGAACTTTATTAAGAGTACAGATCAACACATTTGTAAGAGTGTCTTTTCTCTTCAGCATACATGCACAAGTGACTTTTCAAATTTCAAAAGCATTGGTGGATCACAGAACTAGTATCTGTAAATAAAGAAGAACTTTTACTTAAAAAATTGAACATATTGCATCATTTATAATAAAAAATTTATCATTTTTCAGTTAAACATAAAAATTTTCATTTTTCAGCAAATAAAGTTGATGCAATTTAGATATGAGAATTTTTTTTGTTAAAGAAAATATTCATCTACAGAAAACAATGAGCATACCATTATTGATAAAAATTATTTATACTCAAATATTTAATCAACAAATGATTACAATTAAAAACACAATAAATGAAACTTAGGAAATGTTAATTTTAATCTTTACTTTGTTTAATATAAACAAAAGTTCTTGAAAAAAGATCTGAAGTTATTCTATGACTGCAAGCATTAAAAATTATCATCATTATTGCTTGATAAAATTTGATCCAGATATAAAAACCTAATGAATAAATTAAACATTTTTATTTCTTGTTAAAGAATTATCTATTTCTAAGTTTCTAGTAAAACATTCAAATATGTCTTTTATACAATTCTAAAGTAAGCAAGTAAAATCTGTTTTCCTCCAAAATTAGTCAAATATTCATCCTGTAATTCTAAAGTTTTCAATAAAAGAATGCGGAAGGATTTTCTAGATAATGAAGAAATACATCAGAGTTTAATTTTTCTTTAGATTATTTTGAAAAATATGTAAAAAGACTTCCAAAAGACTACACAATCGATTATTGCATGAAAGTTAATTAGAAATGGATATTTACATTTACATTACAATATGATTAGAGTCAAAGGCTGACAAGTGATATCAAATTAAATATCAGATTAATTATGGAGATAACTTAATCAAGGTAATCACATTATTTTTGAAGAGTTTAAGTAAAAAAAAAACTATTATCAGAAGAATTATTAAATAGTTGAAATTGTCCCTGAGTTTGGGTCATTCAGTTTGAATAATTAAAATATAACAATTTAAACAGTTTATTGTTTTAATTTTGATTTAGGGAGCTAGGTAAAGATTCATTTCAAAGGTCACGACTGAGCCAGGATTAGAATGATTGAAACTTGACAGCTCTTCAGCTAAAAGTGTAGCAGAAGGCCATAGTTTTAATTTGCTGACTAATCAAATATGAGCTCAGGAGGCTTTTCCTTCCCCTCTCCAAAGATTACAATACAAGATCATTAGTCCAGGGTTTTTATCAGCTGGCAACCTGGGCTGTGGAGTTGGGGTTTTGATCCCCATAAAAGAAGACATGGATAGGGGGAAAAGCAGACTGAAGGTTGGCTCTGTCACAAGAAGAACAAAACTGTCGCTGCTAGCTTTGACCCCCAAAGTCCTGAAATGACTAGTAAATAAAAGTAAAGTTGGCAACCATAATCGAGGGTGACCAGAAAGCTTCCTTTTCAATAGCTACTACACCAAGGTATCGGGGAGGGAGCTACTCTTTTCCCTAGATTGCTCCACTTTACCCTTGAAATGTACCTTATATTGCTGAGTGTTAAGCAAGGAGGTATCAAGTACCATTTTTAAAGTCTTTGGTATGACGTGACCTGGGATTGAACCCAGGTCTCCCAGACCATTGGCAAACACTCTACCCACTAGGCAAATGAAATGACTATTCAACCAAAATTTTTTTGAAACTACCTTGACAGAGAACTGACTTAACGCTAATTAGCCATATACATTCAACTAAAGTATACTCCAGTTTGGAAGATTCTACTTTGAAATAAAAAGCCTTTGTTATATATATATATATATGTATATGATTTTAATCATTGTATTATAAAAAAAAGTTTTCTTTCATTTACACCTTTTAACAAGCATTTCTGAGTTATTGAAAGAGTTGACAACCTAGCCAGAACCGAGAGAAGACCAGGCCAACTCTTCGTCAACTTTCCTGCAGATCTGGCAACAACACGAGGGCACAAGAAACCTGAACGAACAGACTCACCAGAGACAAATCAAGCCATAAGTAGCTCACAGAGCAACACACATTCATACAACAACATTTACCTTTATTCAAATTTTCAGTGACATAGACATGTAAAGAATCAAAATTGTTATCATTATCATTGCAAGATTGTTATTCAAAAATATACAAGACTCCAAAAAAAAAACCAACTAGTATCTATATTGTTTCCAAAAAAAATTCATACAAGACTTTTTTTAAATGACTAAACCCAATTCATTCTAAGCTAAAATGAAATAATTTCCAAAAATGTGATGCTTCTTGAAGATGATATATTGATGATAATCACCACATTACACATTAATATGGTCATCATGGTAAGAGTTAAATGGATTTTCTGCCTTGTATTCAGTTAAAGTATTTAAGATTTTAATTTTTTAATTCTTCATGGCCTCTAGTTAAGTAAATTTATCAACTATTAGGGAATTTGAATATTGAAAATATATTAAAAATTAATTAGATATGTAATGCTATTTTGTTTTTGATACTGATAGTTATAATGTAACTATCTTTGAAATAAAACTAAAATTTAACCATAAATAATAATAATTAGTTTTTGATTTATTTCACAGAAAAAAAAAACTGCAAAATTTTATCAGTAGCTAAAATTCTTGTGAACTCAAAATCTTAGACATTGTACATTTACCAATTCATCAAAATATTTCACAGAATAATATAAATACATTTTCCTATATAACTACAAAAGTGAGCTCCGTTCTTTCCAAAACTGAATTTTCTATCACAAAAATTGTTTTGTTTGTATTCATTGCTAGGTTATATTTAATTTTTATGAGGTATATCCATAGTTTAAAATTTTGAAATAAAAATATGGGCAATGATTGATCTTAGAATGCTATTAAATTTGTACATGGTGGAAAATGTATTAATCCTATTGAATTTTGCTGGTAGACCTAGCTGAGTCTATACTATTATATGGATGCACCACATGAAAACTAACGAAATACATTAAGAAAAGGCTAGACGGTAACTACACAAGAATATTATATGCAGACATGAGCAAAAGCTCACAGGAGAGCAGGTATACAGCCCCCTGCTTCTCACTTCAAAATCCACTGAAGTAAGATGAATGAGATATGTAGGGCACTACATGAGAAGCAAGGATGAAATCATAAATGATGTTCTTTTATGGATTTCTGCATATCGATGCACCAGTGTTGTCCGGCCAGCAAACATTTACTTATATCAGCACTGTACAGACACAGAGTACAGCCTAGATGATAGGAATGGATAGCAAGAGAGAAACAGGGAGTTGTCAGTTTCACTTTATGATCATCATGTATCTAAGATTTTCATGGATGTATTTAAGTTTTTATGAAAAATACCAACAATCGAATTTCATTACTTTGCCTTTAATGTTAGCTACAATCACTAAGATTAGACCAGTTTAAGAACAAAAGTGAATTGTTTCTTTATATCAATTAAATAATAAATAACAATGTCATAGAAGTTAAAAAATCATCCTGAAAAACACCCACACATTGTTTTGTTGAAATCAGTAGAACATAATCATCAGAATTGATTTATTTAAAGATGGTAATTAATAGAAAACGAGTTTAAGGACAGCAGTGAATGATTTTTTTTACCAGTAAATTTCACATAAATTGAAAATTCATCCTGAAAGAATCGATGAAAAATTGTGAAATCGACTAAGACAGTTTCGATGAAATCAAGTTGTTTTTTCTGTATTGTTTTTTATTTTATTTTTATTTTTATTTACATTTTGAACTTTTGACACAATCTATGTTTAATAAATAAGAATTAAAAAAATCTCCATTTCCGATTGATTACAATTGATCAAAATGAACTTATAGATTTATTAGTCAAGATTTGGTTTGCCTTCTTCACAAAAATTGTTTTTTCAACCAATTTTCGGTATTTTGAACATTAAGACTTTCATATTCTATTAAAATTTGTTAGTTTTCAATCATGATTAATTTATCAATTTTTTAAAAATTCTAACGATTCCACTTCTTGAAATATTTTTTTTTAGGTTCAATATTTTTGCACGCTTAAAAATGTTTTAGCCGAGACTTAAGCAAAACTTTAAGAAGCAACTATTTGTTAACAAAGAAATGAAACAAACGTGATACTTACTTTCTTTTCTTTCAAATCATCTGTTTTCTTTAGGGGAATGCGAAATTTCCAAAAAAAAAAAATAAAAGAACAAACTGACAGATGTTTAAATAAACTAACGTTTTCTAATTAAATCAAAGTAAAACTACCACGTTTTCGATTGACGAAAAATAACATATATAAAACAAGCCAAATTCAAGGGAGATAATTCAGCTGCGATAAGGGAAATAATTAATATTAAGCTAAATAAAAAATAAAATTGCATAAATTTTATATAAGAGGTACATTTATATTTCAACTGCTACATATTCATATTTTTGCAAAAGACATCTCAACGAGACAGAATTTAGTATTAACTGATACTTGATAATATCTATTTTTACTGCATTAATAAAATCCTGTTTTGTTTGCTGTAGAAGAAATCTTTTTTAAAAATGGCTTTGTGATTTACCTATTCATAGAAAATATACTCTCTCTCTCTCTTTCTCACTATATATATATATATATATATATATATATATATATAATCATAGAAAATCAAAGAAACTGCATGAACAAAATAATTGATGCAATAATAGCAAACCTTATATATATATATATATATATGCAATTCTAATTAGATATTATATCATATATATAATTGGAAAAACTCAAAAAACAGTCATTTGGCTATTATAAATTTATTTCAACTGGCCACTCCATAAGTAAAATGAACTTATGCTAAATTTTTCCTCCTGGCAAAAAAAAAGCATCATTTACAAGCCAACTATCAAATAAACGCAGTGAAGTAATTTGCAAATGCTGACATTTGTTTATACTTATATGAAAAAGTTTAATAACCCCGGTCAACAAAAAATTTGTTGTGTGCGTTTTTTTAGCTGATATAGGAGGAATCTGATGTGCTGAATCCAAAAATCACATTGGTTTTGCTCAATCAGGTCAAGTTTTTGAGCTATGGCCACGTGTCGTTTTTTACGTTTTTGTTCACATGTACGCATGTGTAGAGTATTTTAGAAGAATTGGTGGGAGTAAAATGCCATGTCGAATAATCGTTTTGATTGGAGATAATTATTTTAATGACAAGAAGTATTCAGGTCCGATAATTCTGGGTGATTATGTCGAAAAGGGATCAGTTTGAAGTCATAAAACCATGCTTTCTGTAAATGTGGGATAGTAGGGACCGTGATCAGCATTACACGAAGAAGGACTGGCCTTTGCGGGAGGAATTGGTGCCTTGCAAAGAAAGGAACGTCATCAACGACCTTCTGGTGGAAAGAGACAGAATACTCTTCCCACCGCTGCACACCAAGCTCGGCTTAATCAAGCAGTTCACCAAGGCTCTCGGCAAGGATGGTGACTGCTTCACTTACTAGTTCCAGGCTTTTCCAAGATTAACCATGGAGAAGTTAAAAGCTGGCATCTTTGATGGTCCTCAGATCTGGCAGCTCATCAGAGATCCAGAGTTCGAAAACTCAATGAACAAAGTGGAACTGGATCATGGAAGGCATTTGTTCTAGTAGTGAAGAACTTTCTTGGCAACAATAAGGCCAGAAACTATGCAGAACTTGTCAACAACAAGCTGACTGCTTTCAGAAATCTGGGCAGCAACATGAGCATCAAGATGCACTACCTATTTTCACACATGGACCGGTTTCCTGAGAACCTGGGTTCAATGAGTGACGAGCAGGGGGAGAGATTCCATCAGGACCTGAAAGAGAGGGAGACCAGGTATCAGGGTCGCTGGGATGCAGTCATGATGGCTGACTACTGTTGGAATCTGGATAGAGACCTCCCTGTCGCTGAGCATTCCATGATTTCGAAGAAACGGAAGTTCAAGCCCTGAAGTTTGAACAATGGTGAAGCAATATGCAATTTACGTGTACTTACCTTTATCAATGCCCACCATTCAGTTTACAGTAATCGATGTTTCTATCAGGTAATCAATATATGTTGTTGGCAGAACATTTTTTTTTTCTCTTAAAAACATATTTAGAATGATGTGTTGACAAAAATCAGTTGATAATGCCACAAAAATGTAATTGATTTTGTCAAAAGATCCGATTTTTTTCAAATCAACCTCGCAAAAAAAACCTGACCTGATGGAGAGAAACGGATGCCATTTCCTGATTCAGCAGTGCAAAAATACCCTAAATTAGTTGTAGAAATCTAGACAACATTCTAAAAGTAAAAAATTGTTGCTCAGTGTAATAGAAAAATTAATAGTGATGATGATAGTAGGATAAAATTAATGGTGTCAGTATTATTATTGATATTATTGGTTAATGCACTAACGGAGGTGGTGGTGGTGGTATTATTATTATTATTATTAGTAGTAGTAGTAGTAGAAATGATGATGATGGTGATGATTTAGCAATAATTGTTATAATACTTACCTTTTATTATTAATAATATAATTATTAATGAGCAATTATTATTATAAGGGTATTAATGATTTTAACGGTAATTAGAATGGTAGTATTCAGATTAAAAAATATTTCTAAAAAATTAAATTTTCATCTTAAATGGGAATTAAATAAAACCTCTAAAAATTTTAAGTGAACGAGATAATTTTAATATAAGTAATAGTGTTTATCACCATGTTTTCCTTAATAAAGAAATAAATTGACAGATTTTTTCTTAATTTATTAACAACTATTTACTTGCTGAAGGTTTTGTGAGTCAAGTTCAAATTTCTTTAGATGCATAAGGAGAGATGACACCAGACAATGATATTACATTTGCTTTTGACACCAACTTCTTACCCATATCTTCTTGTAACCCACCTTTTTTTTTTAAACGAGTAGGAATCTACCGAAAGAATATTTTTATAAAATTTTTTTCTTCCAATGTGTGATGGCTATCTAAAGATGTTGGTTTCTCTTATGGAGTGGCTAGCTGAAACACATTTATAATAACCAAATGACGGGTTGTTGAGTTTTTTCCAATTATATGAATTTCCTCTGCATGAAATTTGCAAATTAACTATCATACATTGAGCACTCCTGTAGATTCATGAGAATCCTCTAATATATTCTCAAATAGAATTGTACCCAACCTATCTTCTCTAGATATTTCATAGATATATATATATATACTTTAAAAAGAATAGGTCCACAAGACGATTTATTTTTCTTCAACAGGTATTTCTAATATATTTCACTTTCTTCATGAAGTTTATAATGGTTAATGGTGATGTAGCTTTTGATTTATACAGTGGCGACTGTTTTGATAAGTTTGTTGTTCTTTTTAATTCCAGGATTTGTGTCAGAGAATTTTCAGGTTGCATTAATTGTCCATAGCAAATTTTTGTCTCTGCAGTTGTGATTTCTCTCTTTATCTTTTTCCTTCTCCCCCTCCTTCTTTTTCTTCTTTTTAAGAGAGCGTATTCTGTGTGTTTGTGTCTGTGTGGGCCCTTTGTCCATGCATGATTTCAGGTTTTTTTGTTTTTCTTTTATTATTTTTCTTCCCCCTAAATAATCTGATAGTTGATAAGTCATAAAGTTTACTTATCTTCCTCCATGTATCACTCTGTGTGTGTGCATGTGTGTGATGTGCCATAAAATTCAACAATTATATTTTCTCTCTGAGTGTGTGTATGTGTGTGTGTATATAGTTAAGTTCTGTTTAATGTGGGTTTGAATTTTTCTATGAAGTTTTTTTTTTATTTGGAGTAATGTGTTGTCGTCAGTTTGGTATATTGGCATAATTTTAAACAATTCATTGCTGCATTCATATAGTTTTTTTGAAACATACAGTTTTTTATTTTCTGGTAACTTAATATTACTTTTGTGAAGGAATATTCTAGTATTAAGTGCTAGTGTAGAACCTATGAAAATTTTTTTTTTTTTTTTACATTTGTTACATTCCATTGTCACTGGCTTTAATGATTTTTGTTGCCTGTATTTCTGTAATTTTGTCATTATTTTTAAATTCTTGGAGATTTTTTTTTATTTCTGTGAATAGTTCAGGGTTGTTTTTATTCTAAGTTGAGATGTATGCTAAGGGTTCTTTGTTGCTATGTTTTTTTTTTGTGGTTTTTAATTATTTTTTTTCTACTTTGAATCCCTTATTTATTAGAGTTGTTGGGTATCCTCTCTGGGGGAGGGTTATGCACAATTCTTTTAGGCAAGTCATTCTGAGGTTTTTATTAGTGACTATGGTGTATATTTTATATGCTAGAGTGTAAGGAATGGATTTGGGGTGGTGACTTTTGAAGTGGATGGATTGCTGAGTGTCTGAGATAAATTTTGGTCATGACTGTTTTTGTTTTTAATGAGGACGTCTAGAAAGGGTAGTTCTTTAAAGCTGTGTTCCATGATGAATTTTAGTTTGGGCTGTAGGTTTTGGAATAAGTAGTGTATATAGTTAATGTTGCTCCATTGGCATTTCCAGAAAATGAAACACTCATTTAAGTAACCTTTCCATGATCAAGTAAATTCCATTTTTATATTGTTGTATTTTTTATCTATGATTTCATGTAGATTTTCTTCTAAATATGCTAAGGTTAGGGTGGCGTATATTGGCACCAACATATGCCACCCTAATCTTAGTATATATATATATATATATATATATATATACGAGGATCATTAAAAAAGTTTCCAGACATTTTTCGTATGGGCATTTTTATTGATAGTACACACATGAAACTCTAGTCCCCTTCAAAGTAATCTCCTCCAGCTGCAATGCACTTGTACCGTTCCAACAACTTCTGGAAGACCCCATGGGAGTCCTCTTGTGTGAGCGTGTCAATGACCTTCTTCACAGCCTCTTTCATCTCCTCAATTGTCTCATAACGACACCCTCTGAGCTTAGGAAATAACCAAAAGTCACAGGGAGCAAGGTCTGGACTATAGAGAGGCTGAGGAACTGTCTTGATGCCTATCTTGGTCAAATAGTCTGTAAAAAGGATGGAGTTGTGGACTGGTGCATTGTTCTGGTGGAAATGCCATTGACCCGATTTGAAGAGTGTTGGCCTCTTCTGGTGGAATCTCTTCCTGAACTTCCTTAAAACATCAACATAGTTACCCTAACCCTTTGGCCAATCAACTCTGGTGTATTGACTTCCTTACTCCTCCCACACCTCTTATCATCCCTCAGAGACTCCCTGCTTTCCCTGAATCTCTTATGCCACTCAAAAACTGACGCTCGATTCATGCAAGATGGTTGAAAAGCAGTCTGAAGCATTCCATATGTTTCTGTGGCATTTTTCCAAGTTTAAAACAGAATTTTATTGCATATCGTTCTTCTAAAGTGTCCTCACATCCAGATTGCATTTTTGAAATTCACCAGCTGTGACAATCAGACTTTAGTAGGGTGTATTCCAATTGCTGCTGTAGCTGTTCATTAGAACCTGAAATCATAAAAATTGGTCAGTCATCTCATAAAATGTATAGCAATAACATACTGAATTTTCAAGAGTCTACGACAATTTTAAATGCCGCGACAAAAAAATCTGGAAACTTATTGAATGCACCACACACACACATATATATATATATATATATATATATATATATATATATACACCAACCTTTTTGAACAGACAGGATATAACACAAAGTCAATTTTTAAGCAGAGTTTAACGGGTTTGAATTCAGAGTTTTCCTTCTTCTACAATGGTTGCCTAACCAAAACTAAAGAACCCAGTCTGCCCTACTATTTACCTATAGCTGAAGGAAGAATAATTGGATTCATACCTTTCAAAGAGGGTATTAGTGGTATGTTAAATGCAATCAGCTTCATCCAGTATTTGAATTTGTGTCACAGATCTATTTTCTATAAAAATGAGCATTACTCGACAGGTATATATATGTATATATATATTCTGAACTGGTATATTTAGGGCTGAATTTTACAAATGTAATTTTGATTTCCATTTCATTTGCAAATTAATTTCAACAAATGGACAGTTTTCAAACAAAAAATTCACAGAAAATCATTAAGATGAAAAAAAAAAAAAATTTTAGCAATTTGTTTTTATATGAACTATGCAAAACTGATAATATTTTCTTGTTAGAAAATTTCATAAAATAAAGTGAGCAAAGCTGCAGTAAAAAAAAATGGATTTCTTTCTTAATTTAATTGTAAATCAATATAAGAATTATCATCAATGAATTGTATTTTATCAATGGCAAATCTTGTTGGGATATTTCCACTTCACACACAGTTTCACTTTAGATGTCAAAAAGGAGGACTTGCTCTCTTTTCCTTGACTAAAAACTTATGGGACAAATGGTTGCAGACCTCTTGGAATATACAGGTGTCAAATTTGCAAGGCATTTTTCTTAGTTTGCATTCCTACAGACTTGATTGTAGTAACCCTTTCAGCCCTGAGCTCAGCCTTTACTCTCTGCCATTTGAGTATGATCTCCACATCAGTACACTGCTGCTATCGTGTAAGTATCACCAGCATAATGTGCTGAAATGGTTAATTATTAGTAAGCAATTAGACATTAAACTAGGATCGTTTACTCTAGAAGAAATCGACTCAGTACTTAGAAAAATTAAAAATAGGAAAGCAACAGGGCTTGATGAAATTCCCCCAGAAGTATGGAAGACCAGACAATTCGATGACATATTGCTCTAACACTAAGGCAGTTTATAATCAAAATCCGATAGATTGATGAAGGGATGCATCCTCCCTTTCCCTAAAAAGGGGTGACCTCGGATTAGCCAAGAACTACCGAGGTATAACACTTACATCCATACCAGCCAAATTATACAATGCCCTACTACGAAACTGCATAGAACCCAAAATTGACAACATTCTTAGGAAGAACCAAAATGGCTTCGGAAGAAATAGATCCACAACCTCACAAATATTGACTATCCATAGAATCCTTGAAGGCGTCCGGGCAAAAAACCTACAGGCAACAATACTATTTCTTGACTTTACCAAGGCCTTTGATTCCATTCATAGAGGGAAGATGGAACAAATTCTACTAGCATACGACATACCAAAAGAGACCGTCACAGCAATAATGATTCTCTATAGAAACACCAAAGTGAAAGTACGTTCTCCAGATGGAGACACAGACTACTTTGACATTGTAGCAGGAATACTGCAAGGGGACACACTAGCCACATACCTCTTTATCATCTGTCTAAACTACGTGCTTAGAACATTGATTGATAAAATCAAAGAAAACGGTTTCGAGCTGATAAAGAAAAGAAGCAGAAGGTACCCCGCGAAAACAATTACCAATGCCGACTACGCCGATGACATAATGATTCAGGCAAATACACCCGCCCAAGTCAAAGCACTACTGCATAGTCTGGAACGAGCTGCCGCAGGCATTGGCCTCCATGTCAATGCACACAAAACGGAATACATGTGCTTTAATCAAACGGGTGACATTTCCACACTAGGTGGTAGCTCTCTGAAACTAGTTGACACGTTCACCTACCTAGGAAGCAGTGTCTCGTCAACCGAAAAAGACACTGAAATGTGACTAACAAAGGCATGGACAGCTATCGATAGGCTATTGGTCATATGGAAGTCAAACCTGACTGATAAAATGAAACACAGTTTCTCCCAAGCAGTGGTCATGTCGATACTGCTATATGGATGCACCACATAGATGCTAACTAAACGTATGGAGAAAAAGCTAGATGGCAACTACACAAGAATGCTGCTAGCAATTTTGAACAAGTCCTGGCGGTAACACCTCACAAAGCACCAGCTGTATAGCCACCCACCTCCCATCACAAAAACTATCAAAGTTAGACGAATCAGACATGCAGGACACTGCTAGAGAAGCAGGGACAAGCTCATAAGTGATGTTCTCCTATGGACCCCCTCATATGGCTGAGCAAAAGCAGGACAACCTATATAAAGCAGCTCTGTGAGGATACAGGATGTAGCCCTGAGGACCTGCCAGAAGCGATGAATGATAGGCAGGAGTGGTGAGAGAGGGTCAGGGATATCCATACTGGTGGCATGACATGATGATGAATTGTCCTTATTCAGAAGGGTTTTGAAGAAAGTGGTGTACTGGGTATTACACTAAATTAAATCTGAAGGTCAGGCTTCAGTTCTGGAGCTCAGGGTAGTGTAGAGTACCAGTGTATTACCATTAGTCCCCTTGAGATGCAAGAAACTTATTGGTGAACACCTTTGGCTTAATGGAATGTAAAAATGTTTTGTTAAAAATATCAAGATAATTGATAATTGCAAATAGTCAAGTAAAAACAATTGTGACAGTTCTTGGCACACCACACCACATATTTTTACTTTTTACCAATAAAGGGAAATATACTGGTATTATGCAAGTATAAGATTCAGTGTATTTTATAGAAAAAGACATTAACTATATTTAATCAAATAGTGAGATTAAAGAAAACGCTTCTGACATTTCTAACTACACTATATCACATCATTTTACTTTCTACCACATCTGAAAAATACACTGTTATTGAATTACCCAGTCTACCACACTGTTTCCATTGAAACACATGGCTCATCACATATTTTATAAAGGAGACTTACTGATATTAATGAATATACAATAATTAATAAGCTGAAGTATATCTGTATGACAAGTAAATTAAAAGCAATATATCAAAGAATAAATAGAAAGAAGAAAGAAAATGAAAAGAAAGGAAAAAGGCATATTAATGGACTGGCAGCAATTGTATTGGCAAACAATAATAACTAAAAATCTCTGGGACATCTTCAAGTGGAATGGCTATGAAAATTGATGTTTCAAAAATTTCTTTATTTAATGTTCAATTTAATAACTAGAAGGGCTGTCTGCTATTACCTGGTTGGATTGAAATGTGTTGTATAATATATTTCTTCTCTATTAATCAAAGCATCAAGATCTTGTTCAGTTAGTAAGAAAATAAAAACAGTTCATATCAAGAAACACTTGGGATTATTAAGGGATTATTATTGTTACATCTAAGAAGAAGGATGACTGTGGTTGAAAGAAAAAGATAACTAAGAAAATGGAGGATTCTAAAACTTAACGTGATTTCTAATCAGTTGATTACTGTCTAAAATAGATGCATCTTGATTTGCTTATGGACAGTTTTATATTTGTTTATGGTAAAGGAGGGAAGAGAGAGAATGAAAAAGGAAAGATTGAATTGACCAAGAATAATCTACTGCCTGCTAAATAGCAGAGGAAGAATAAATACTAAGAAACAACAATAGAATAAAATGATGGGGGGGGTCAAATGCATAGACAGAAATCTATAAGATATTTTTCCTCATTAAGGAAAGCAACTATGCAAATAGCAAAGCTGCTGAATGTCCATTCTATAATATACAAGTTTTGGTATAAGAATAAACTTACTTTTTGTTTACTATTCTTTGTGAATATTTACTGAATAGTTTGGTCTCTAAAGGATGTGTGGTGTGTTATTCATTCCTAGCTTTGGGATGAGTGGGTAATCTACAACATGTATATTCATTGGATAGCAGTATATACAAATCATTTTAAAAAGATAGTAAAGAATTCCAAGGGGGCAGCAAATGTACTTTTTCCTTTGGAAGTGGGATTTGGGAACACAGTGTGTTATTTATGTTTTTGAAGAGATCAAGAAAGTATCCACAGCTTGTGTCAATGGTGCCTTCTGATTGGCCAAAAAGATAATAGGGATTTATTTTTCAATTATTAAATCAATAGTACTTCTAGAGAACCATAACATTGTTTTTATTAACTATGCAGGAATTATAAATTTATGATAATTTCATATAACATCACAAAATATTCTAAGTTTTTTCTTTTATTAAAACAATTCTTAACCAATCCAGTCATAAAATGTTACATTAAAATCCTAAAAAAAGAATGAGGTAGTTTTTGTAATTGCATGAAATTTATGCACAAATTTGCCTTAAATTTGAAGTCATTGAAAATTTGGAGCCATAGACTTTATAAATGTATAAAGTTGTTTAACTGTTTCCAAGTGAACTTTTCAATGGAGACTTGGGCAAATCGTTGATCTTCACTTATTACAATTGTTATTTTCTTGTGTGCTTTCGCATATGGCGTTTTAAATTATTATGCTGAGAAAATGCTGATCCACACACTTCACAAGAAAAAGGTTTCTCTCCTGTGTGTATTCGCATATGCTTTTTTAAACTAGAACTCACTGAAAATGCTGATCCACACACTTCACAAGAAAATGGTTTCTCTCCTGTATGTATTCGCATGTGACTTTTCAATGATGAACTGTCAGAAAATACTGATCCACACACTTCACAAGTAAATGGTTTCTCTCCTGTGTGTATTCGCATATGAGTTTTTAAATGGGAACTCAGGGAAAATGCAGATTCACATATTTCACATGAAAATGGTTTCTCTCCTGTGTGTATTCGCATGTGATATTTCAAATGGGAACTCATTGAAAATGCTGATCCACACACTTCACAAGAAAAAGGTTTCTCTCCAGTGTGTATTCGCATGTGTGTTTTTAAATTGGAACTAGTTGAAAATGCTGATCCACACACTTCACATGAAAATGGTTTCTCTCCTGTGTGTATTCGCATATGAGATCTTAAAGAAGAACGCTGAGAAAATGCTGATCCACACACTTCACAAGAAAATGGTTTCTCTCCTGTGTGTACTCGCATGTGATTTTTTAAAGTTGAACTCTGAGAAAATGCTATTCCACACACTTCACAAGCAAATGGTTTATCTCCTGTGTGTATTCGCATATGACTTTTTAAAGTGGAACACACTGAAAATGTGTTTCCACACACTTCACATGAAAATTGTTTTTCTGCTGTGTCTATTTGCATATTATTTTGTGAAATAGACCTTTCTGAAAAGTCTGATCAATGTACTTGACAAGAAAATGGTTTCTCTTTTGTGTGTATTTGCATGTGTCTTTTTAAGTTGGCACTAAGAGAACATTGTGATCCACATACTTGACAAAAAAATAGTTTCTTGTCTGTGAGTATTTGCATGTATCTATGTAAATGGTGGCTCACTGAAAAGGCTGATCCACACACTTCACAAGAAAATGGTTGCTCACCAGTGTGTCTTTGCATGTGTCTTTTTGAATTGTAGCTCCTTGAAAATGTAGTTTTTTAAAACTGGGACTACTGAAATTTTGATCCACAAACTTCACAAGGATATGTTTTCTCTTCTGCATGTGTCTTCAATTATAAACTCATTTAAACAGACGACTGAAAAATTTACTAAATGTATTGCTGCTCTCAAAGGTCTTTTTGTATGTGTTAATAAAAATATTCACAAAGTTTTCCTTTCTATCATTGTATGCAAATATTTAAATATGAACTTTATCACAATAGAGATCAATACATTTGCAAGAATATCTTTTCTCTTCAGTGTATGTGTGCAAGTTATTTTCAAATTTGAAAACCCTTCATTGATCACATAATTGGTATCTGAAAATAAAGAACTATTATTTAATCCACAAACTTTACAAGGATATGTTTTCTCTTCAGTATGTGTCTGTGTATGTCTTCAATTTTAAACTCCTTCAAATTGATGATTGGAACATTTGCTAAATGTATAACTGCTCTCCAAGTTCATTTTGTATGAATTAAAAAAAATGATCAAATACAGACTTTGTGAATATTTGAATATGAACTCTATTAAGAGTACAGATGAACACATTTGTAAGAGTATCTTTTCTCTTCAGCATACATGCACAAGTGACTTTTCACATTTAAAAAGGATTGGTGGATCACATAATTGGTATCTGTAAATAAAGAAGAACTTTTACTTAAAAAATTGAACATATTGTATCATTTATAATTAAAAATTTACTATTTTCCAATCTTGAATAAAAGTTTTCATTTTACTTTTCAACAAATGAAATTAATGGAATTTAGGTAAAAGAAATCATTTAAAGAAAATATTCATTTACAGAAACCAAGGGTCATACCATTACTGATAAAAATTGTTAATACTCAAACATTTAATCGACAAATGTGCCAGTGTCATTTAATCAACAAATGTACTTGTATCATGTCTTTTATGATTAAAAATACACTAAATGAAACTTGGGAAATGTTTATTTTAATCTTTAATTTGTTGAATATCTATTTTTAACAAAAGTTCTAGAAAAACATCTGAAGTTATTCTATGACTTGAATTATCATTATCATACAAAAAATGGCTTCTTTCACGTGTGTATTTGCATGTATCTTTTTAAATTGGCACTTACAGAAAATTGTGGTCCACATAGTTTATAAGATCATGGGTTCTCTCCTGTGTATGTGGTTTTTAAAACAGGAACTATTGAAAAATTTTGATGCAAAAACTTTGTAAGGGTATGTTTCTCTTCAGTATGCGTCTCCATTTGTCTTCAATCTAAACCCATTGAAACTGATGATTAGAACATATGTAAAATGTATAACTGCTCTCCAAGGTCTTTTTTATGTGTTAATAAAAATATTGACTTTTTTTTTAGTATAATTATATGAGAATATTTAAACATGAACTTTATTAGGTTTGGTTTCTTTGTTTAATGGCATATCAACTCTTTTTAGGTTATTTAATGCCAAAGCCATTCTCCTAGAAGAACAGTAGTGGTACTATTTAACCCATAGCTGGGAGGATAAGGGGGTTCATACCTTTCCCAAGGGTATTTGCCCGAAAGTGAACGTAATTGCACGACTGGAGTACGAACTCGTGTATTACGATTTCACAGTCCATTGCTTTAACCGTTACACCACGAGGACACCCCCAACTTTATTAGAGTACAGTTAGATATATTTGCAAGAGCATCTCCTCTCTTCAGCATACATGTACCAGTGACTTTTTAAAATTCCAAACTCTTGGGGGATTGCATAATTGGTACCTGTAAATAAAGACAAACTAGTCAAGTAAATTTGTCAACTGTTAGGGAATTTAAATATTGAAGATATATAAAAAATTAATAAGATATGTAATGCTATTTTGTTTTTAATACTGATATTTATGATTTTATTATCTTTCAAATAAAACTAAAATTTAACCATAAATAATAATAATTAGATTTTAATATTTTTTTCATCGAAAAAAAACCCAGCAAAATTTTATTAGTACGTAAATTCTTGTGAGCTCAAAATCTTAGACATATTGTACCTAACTATTCACCTTAATTTTTCATAAAATATTATGAATATATTTACCTATAAAACTATAAAAGTGAGCTCATTACTTCGCAAATGTGAATCTTCCATTACAAAAAATTTTTTTGTTTGTATCCATTGTTAGGTTCTATTTTATTTTTAATAGGTATATCAGTACTTAAAAATTTTAAAAGAGAAATTAAAATGTTGACAATGATTGATCTTAGAATGCTATTAAATTTGTGCATGATGTAATATATATTTATTCCTTAGAATTTTCACAGGAATACCTAGTTGTGTCCATACTACTATATGAATGCATCACATGAAAACTAACAATATGCATAGAGAAAAAGCTACATACAGAAGTATGTTACATGCTGTCTTGAATAAATCCTGAAAGCAACAGCTGATAAGAGAGCAGTTACACGGACCCTCTGCCTCTCACATCACAAACCTTTCAAGTATGATGAACAAGAAATGCAAGACAATACATGAGAAGCAAAGATGAACTCATAAATGGTGTTCTCGTATGGATTCCTGCATATAAACATGCCAGGGTTGGGTGACCAGTGAAGTGTTTGGTTTGTTTTGGTTTTATGGCATATCAACTTTTGTAAGTTATGTAATGCCAAATCCATTTTTATACAAATAAACAGTTCTATTTCAAATAATTCAGTTTAGCATAAATACACAGTTTAATTGTCAAAAACATTTCTGTTTCAAGCTATTCAGTTTACCAAACAGTTCTAATTCAAACAATTCAGTTCAGTATAAGTATAGTTTTCCCGTGGTGTAATTATTATCGTCCTAGGAAATGAACACGGCGACACAAGTTCAAATCCTGGACGAGACTGATTGCATTTCACATAGCACTAATACCCTTGGGAAAGGTATGAATCCAATTATTCTCCCTCCAGCTATGGGTAAATAGTAGGACAGACTAGGTTCTTCAGCCTTGGTTAGGCAACTAGTCTAGGAGAAGGAAAACTCTGAATTAAAACCTGTTAAACTACGCTTAAAAATTGACCTTGTGTCAAATCCTGCCCGAGCGGAGGGGTTGGTAAATAGGATAAGTATAGTTTTTGTTTACACAGTTAGATGTCAAAACAATTCTATTTCAAACAATTCAGTTTAGCCTAAGTACAGATTCAATGTCAAAAATTAGCAAAAATTCAGTTTAGTTCTATTTGACCCATAGATAGGACTGTATCGGGTGCTATCACTTGTTTAGTGTCATATCAAGTACACTCGTTGGGGGGGGGTCTTACCCCTCTACAGAGAAGTACTCAGTGTATTCTACAGCCTCAGCCAACTGGGCAAAAGACTTACTGTTGTAAAAGAGGTAAAGATGAAGAGACTGATGAACTGTTAGATAAGTTTTTAATACCAAATAAATATACATGTGATCCTTTCAAATATGCCGTGCCCACTTACGGCTTCACCTATCAAGAAGGAAATAATTCGCCGTGCTTTAATAGCTGTAGTATGCTATTGAACAGAAAAGAAATGATCAGAGTAGGATGATTTAATTTACAACATTTTTCCCTTCAAGGAGAATTAAGAAAGAAGTGGGTAGGGAGTTCTCTATCAAGTCTCTGTATTTGTCAGGGTTTCTCTGTATTCTAGAAGACTTTCACACAGGTTTGGTGGGGGGGGGTCATTTTTGGCAACAATTTCACTGTGTGAGTTTCCTTTGGTTCAGTGATTAGGGTCCTTTCATTTTCATCGATAGGGTTTTCATGGTTATACATAGGCAGTTAGCAGCTGTCTTCAGGTTTGTAGGGTTAGTTCAAGTGTCTGCCTCACCAGTAAATTTAGGGGTTATATCATATTGACTGTTGTTTTTATACATGAGGGTAGATGCATGTGGGCATAGTGAGGACTGATGTCTACAAAAGTAACTGGGATTACAGGAGGGTCATGCTTACTTGATTTCGCATGTTTTCTGATATATACAGGTCCTGGAGGTGCCAGTGGTATAATGGTTATCATTGTAGGAAATGGACATGGCGACATAAGTTCAAATCCTGGACAAGACTGATTGCATTTCACATAACACTAATACCCTTGGCAAAGGTATGAATCCAATTATTCTCCCTCCAGCTATGGGTAAATAGTAGGACAGACTAGGTTCTTCAGCCTTGGTTAGGCAACTAGTCTAGGAGAAGGAAAACTCTGAATTCAAACCTGTTAAACTCCACTTAAAAATTGACCTTGTGTCATATCCTGCCCAAGCGGAGGGGTTGGTAAGTATGATATACAGGTCCTGGTTTTGCCCAAGATTGAATAAAGGATCCAGAAGTGGATTTCCACCAACATTTGAATTGTCAGTTATGTGGGGGGGGGGTTGTATGGTTTAATGTGCAGAGTAGTGATCTGATTGAGTGGAGCACATAAAGTAGAACATTTTTCCCAATGGGAGAATAGTATGTTATAGGAATGTTAAGTTACTTGAATAGCCTTCCATAGCATGCCATTTAGCTTCTCAACTTGTCCGTTACTTTCCCAATGGTATGTACTTGTTTTTGATGTTGCTATGCTCTTTTTACATTGGTAGTTTCTAGTTTCTTCTGCCAGGAAGTCAGTACCCTGATCAGTGAGTATCATATCAAGCATACCAAAGATTGAAAATAATTGGTTTAGGCAAAGGGTGACAATTTTCCTGGTTATATCTTAGCAAAGAAAGGCAAATAGGAAATGGGAGAATTCATCAATTACAGTAAGTAAATATTTGTTACCATGTATAGATGATGGTGATAGCCGGATATTGGTATGATGGTTAGAGTGTTCGCCAATGGCCCAGGAGACCTGGGTTTAATCGCAGGTCGAGTCATACCAGACTAAAAAATGGTACTTGATGCCTCCTTGCTTAACATTCAGCATTATAAGGTATAGATCAAGGGTAAAGTGGAACAATCCAGAGAAAGGAGTAGCGCCCTTCCCTACACCTTGGTATAGTGGCAATCGAAATAGGAGCCTTCAGGTCACCCTCAACTATGGTCACCAACTTTACTTATAGATGATGGTAATTGGAATGGCTGTATGGCTTTTATAAGAATTCCTTTGTCATTGGTTATGAATTTTGGTTTCAAATACTGGCAGGATGTACAGGAATTTGTTTCAATTCTTATCTGATTTAAGGAGAACAGGAGATTTCTTGTTCTAATAAAACTGAAAAGATGTGTACCTCCAGGGTGATACAATTGGAGGGGTAAATTGTGATGATCTTGCAACATGTGAGTGAGAGCGGAGATGCGAAAGAATTTATTGGCAACAGTATTTTCAGTTCCCGGACAACAAACAATGCTGAACTTAAATTGGGATAGTTCGATATGCCAATGACATATTTTATCATTTTTTATTTTGGATTTCCTACTGTTGTCAAACATGAAGCTGATACTCTTGATCATCAATGAGTGTGAAGTGTCTTCCAAGTAGGAAGTGACACCACTTCCGTAGAACTTCAACTTTGGCAGAAGTATTCTTTTCAATGGCATGATATTTGATCTCATTAGAGTTCAGTGTACATGAGAAAAATGTAACAGGTCAACTTTCTTGATTTAAAGTAACTGCGATACACTAATGGCAAGAATCTGTTTCCATTTCAAATTGCTTATCAGGGTCAACAGTTACTAGAGTAGCATTGTTGTATAGCCATGAACAACTATACATACACATATGCAGATGCATGCAGAATCATAACGACGACACAATAAAGACAAGCGACACAGTTCTTTAGAAAAATATTCCTCTCACTTTATTTGAAAGGGTTCGAAAGGGTTACTAAAGGTTTTACTGTGTGAGAGGTGAGTTGGAGACTGAACAGAACTGCAACATATTGACCCCCACTCTTATGGCCATAACAGTGTTTCTTTCCCGTTCTCCTGGGCTGCTCAACCGGGGTCCTGAGGGCTCAGCCTCTCTGGGATATGGTCCTCATTCCAGCATCTTCTCTCCAACTGATCTGAACTTCAACTGCTCAATTGGGGGTCCTGAGGGCCCCCTCTGCTGGTTCTCTCTACAGCATCTCCAACTAGCCTGAATTTCCTGTCGTTGGGGTTATATAATAATTTGACGCCCACTCTTTTTCCTGCGAGCGTCACAATTTCGCACTCAATTCAACCCCTCGACAGTCAAGGTTATATCCTGATATTACTCGACCGGATGCACCTGTTATTTACACAGGTGCATTTCCTATTTTGACAGCTTGGCTGGGGTTAATATGTTACAGCATCTTTTAGATAATTTTTCAGTGTTCAAAAGGAATGTAATACAGATGGTGGCAGCAAAAACTCTTCATTGTGATTCAATGGTCATATTTTGTCCAAAAAATTTTGGATAAATTTGCGATAATAGGAAAACATACAAATTATTCACCTTTGAGATTTTAAATTAGGTGATAGCATTTCAAGAAGCAGTTTGAATCAATTGCAGTTGGGTGATATTTAATTGTTTTGAATTGTGTACCCAAATAATGTAATTGATGTAGCTGAAATGATACTTTTATTAAGGTGATGTTGAGTTTCTTAACTACATTGTAGAATTTTGGGAGGTTGTGGTCGTGTTCTTCTTGGAGTTTTCCTACATATGGTGACATTATATATAAAGATGAAAGTATTGGACTATTTTTCTTTGTCAATAATGTTATCAATTCTCCTCTGGAATGCACTTACTTCATCGGTATCACTAAAAGGAAGACAAGTAAGTTGATATAGTTTAGCATTTACAGCAAAATCAGTGTATTTATGATTGTTATCACTGATTAGAGTGTTCGCCAATGGCCCGGGAGACCTGGGTTCAATCCCAGGTCGAGTCATACCAAAGACTCAAAAAATGGTACTTGATGCTTCCTTGCTTAGCACTCAGCATTATAAGGTACGGATCAAGGGTAAAGTAGAGCAATCCAGGAAAGGAGTAGTGCCCTCCCCTACACATTGGTGTAGTAGCTATCGAAAGGGGAGCCTTCGGGTTACCCTCGACTATGGTCGCCAACTTTACTTATCACTGATAGGCATCTGATGATAAGTAGAATTGAGATCAAGTGTTGTTAAGATGTTATACTGAGTTATATTGTCAACACTTTTAGAAATACTGGGCATAGGATAAGCATCTAGTTCAGTGAATCTGTTTACGGTGTTGCTGTAATTGATTACCATTCTTTTTTGTGGTTTTCGTTCGATGTTAAGAGTACTTGATTTGGTTTGGTTTCTTTGTTTAATGGCATATCAACTCTTTTTAGGTTATTTAATGCCAATGCCATTCTCCTAGAAGAACAGTAGTGGTACTATTTAACCCATAGCTGGGAGGATAAGGGGGTTCATACCTTTCCCAAGGGTATTTACCTGAAAGTGAATGTAATAGAAGAGTACTTGAGCTCACCATGGAGATACTAAAGGCTCTATTATACCTTCCTTCAACAATCTATCAGTTTCTTCTCTTATAAATTTATTGTCAATAATAGTATGGTGACATGAGTTAATGAAATTAGGAGTTGAATTAATGGAGAGATGAGTGGAGGAGACGGTACATCTATGGATGGGAAACGGTTATCATTTGTGACAGCACATTGTGCTTTTTTAGGATGTCTTTTCCTATGACAATGTTTGGTTTCTTTGTTTATTGGCATATCAACCTTTATAGGTTATCTAATGCCAAAGCCATTCTTCTAGAATAGTCATGGTACTATTTAACCCATAGCTAGGAGGATAAAGGGGTTCATACCTTTCCCAAGGGTATTTGTCTGAAAGTAAACGTAATAGCATGACAGGAGTTTGAACTTTTTTATAACGATTCTGCAGCCTAGTGGTTTAACCATTACCCCCTTATGACAACGTCAATGAATAAGTCCTTAATTACTTCAACTATGATGCCAGAATGGCTTAGATATTACTTAGAGAGATATTGACTATTGCTTCACCAACAATTTTAGTCCCTTCATTAGGGTCTGCCAGGGCTATTGTTTTTTGTTTAGGTATTATGAAAATATTTAATTTTCTTGTGGTATTTTTTGTTTATAAAGGTTCACACACTGCCAGAGTAAATCATAGCATTAACTTTGGTTTTATTTGTTTTACACTTGGTTAGAGTGGTGTATTTTATTTCTAGTCATGCAAAATTCGGAGGGTTGGGGTCAAAGTCATATAAAATAGCAAATGTCTTTTTTTGGGCATTTTGTATAGTCGGCACACTGGGCCGGACATAGATGATGCAGATGGTGTAAGTTTCCTCAAAAAAAGCAAATTTCTTTGGGTCAAGTGGTTTTTTTTTATAGTAGCCAGGTTGATATTTTCTTCTGAGGAAATTATGGGGGATAATTATGCTACCTTGTTCATGGTATACAGATGGTTTCTGTGCTTGTTCCAATGATCTGTTTATTTCTTACTCTTCCAGAAGTGACAGGAATGGTTTTTCCAGTAAATGTCGTTATATTGATGTAGAAGAGATGCTGTTAATGAATGTGTCTCGAGTGTATTGTTTTTTGTTTTCTTAAGCAATTATAGCTGGGAAGTTGCATGTTTTGGCTGAGGTTTCTCTAGTTTGAAAGTTGATTTCAATAACGTTATGATCTTTTGAGCTGACTCAGACAATCCTGTTGCACATGTCTGCCTACACAACACGCCTTCTTTGAACTCACTCGCCCGTTCCTCCATGGCTTCTTTTATACACCTGGCATAGTCTCATTTGCATAGAAACAGCAAGAGTCTGCATTACTCAGGAGAGATAATCAAATATAAAAGTGAATGTGCGTCGCCATTTTAGCTTTTTTTTTGTTAAGCGACTGAACCCTACGAAACATGCCCACACGCTAGTCAAGTAAATCACAATTTTCTCTACACTCCCCCCTGATCCCATGATCACAAACAGGGTAGGGGGTAGCATTCGTCTTTGTCGAGTACTTCTTCGAAGAGGAATCATGCAGGCTTCACCCTCATGTGTATTCTCGTCTGCAGTTTGAGTTTCAACAGACACTTCATCAATTGGGAGGCTACAGGCATTGGAATCACTGTCAAGTGGATTTGAATTCAGATAGATTAAATGCTCACTATCCTCAGAATCGCTTTTGTCACTCAATAATAATTGCATCCATATTACTGGTCAGATGTCTTTAACATGACAAGGCACCCCATCAATTTTCACAGACTGCGGGCTGATCACTTCAGTAACGTGACCAGTGCTATATTTTGTTGTGCACTCGCCGCGTGGACTTTTAACCCAAACCACGTCTCCTTTTTCATACTTCCCTTTAGTCACCTCTGGTTCGGGGAGCGGGTTATCTTCAACACCTTTTATTTGGACATGGTATCTATGTAGCGTGTCAGCCGGCGTGGTGCAAAGTGAAACAACATCCTTTGGGGTGACATTGTGCCAATAGACCGCCTCCAATATTGAACAATTCTTTCTGGCCGCAATAGTCTTAACGGTCCTATGACAATTTCATTTCCACTCGGTGAGTAGGCACATCGAAACTGCAGATCCATGTCCTGATTCCTTGCAAATTCTCCAAAGTCTTTACTAGAGAATGCAGTGTTGTTGGTCAGTATTTCCATCGGCAGGCCTCGCTCGAGGAAAACATTCTCCAACTGTGGGATAACAGTGGTTGCATCCTGTCAGAGCAATGGCCGCCATATTACAAATCTAGAGAGACCACAGTCGATGATAGTTAGAAAATTCTCACCATTGTGGTGGGTTATGTCCATCGCTAATCTGCTCCAGTCGTCCTTCACTCCAAGTTTTCTTTTTTTCCAATGAACAGGTGCCAGATCTATTGATCGACAGGTTTTGCAGGCTTTCACAACAGATTTAGCAGTTTCTTTGGACATTTGAGGGTCAACCAACCTGGCGAAGTTTAAAGTCCACTTCGCACCTGGATGTTCACCTTGATGATGGATGTCAGCCACCTGGTCCTCATCCAGTTGTCTTCCCACTATTGCACAACTCTCAAACACAGGCTCTTTTCCTTCCTTAAGCAAATCCATCCACCTGCGCAACACTCTGATGAGACTATCTGCACAGTTCTAATGAGACTTCACGAGTTTCACGTCGATGGTCAGTCCATATTCTTTCGACAGCGATCGCAAGTTTCCTAACTGTCGCCTGACTAGCATCTTGCCAGCTGCCCTCGTGTTCACACATGCTTTTCCAGTTAAAGTGTTGGAAATCCACTCGTGCATGCACGCTGAATCAGTAACCAAGTGTAACAATGTCGCCTCCCACTGAAGAGCCAAATTGACTCCTTTGAGGGCTGCGTTGAGTTCAGCTAGATTGATGTGCTGAGTGTCGTTAGTTGGATGTAGCCAACATGCATCCTCAAGGACCGTCTCATTCGTTTCCAATGCCACTCCTGTAGCTATGCAACTTGCATCCACCCAAACTGTGATTTCTTTACCATCAATACACCAGTTTCCCCCAACAGGATCTGCTTCTCATACTCTGGTCAAAGTCTCTGCCAATATGTGATAGAGAGAAGCATTTTTGATTCTATCATCCCAGCCTTTTGTTACTGCAGTTGCCAGGCACTTGATAAATGCAACTGCCACCCTGAGCCATCCACATACAGGGAAGTGACCAACAAGTTTCCCGCAGAGAGAAAATATATGCCGACGGGTTAATCCATCAGAGATTTCCAGAATTTGACTTCCTCGTTTCCATCGAAGAGTGCCATCCTTTTACGAGACTTGCAAGCCAAGAACTCTGGCTCCGTCTCTCAGTCACACCGGATCCTTGGAAACCAAACTGTAGTCCAAAAAATGTTGTTGTACATGTGATGCAGGAACTAGGCTTTCATTAATGAAAATGTCATCAACATACGCTGATGTGGCACTTTTGATCGTATGGTCTTGAGATATGATAGTGTCTATAACAGATTCATAATAAGTGGCACCACATTCAGCCCAAATCCCAACCACGTAAGACAGAAGTGCTGCCCCTAAAAATGACTGTTTGAAACAGCCATAGCGCCTTGTCGTCGTGGATTTGAGGATATGCATTTTGCAGATCTAGAAGTGACACATTGACTCCTTGTCGCTGCCACTCTCTTAGTTTCTGCACGCACACTTCTGCATTGGCAGTGAAAGCATCCACAAAACCATTCAATTCCCGGTAGTCAAGCACTGGACACACCTTCTGCCTCTGTTCTTGCATGACCGCCATTAAGGGAATTAGACCCTTGGGTGGGCTAAGTTATTCTTCTGAATATGGCAACAGCCATCTATTCCGCTGCCACTGTAGGATCTCATTCTAATAGGTATCCCTGGCATGACAAGGCATTGCGTATTCCTGCACACTATTACTCAGTTTGCTGGGAGAGTGACTGTTCGCCCATTTCCATGATGCAGTCCATTCTTTGTTACTGCAATCATATGTCATGCTAAAGTCCAGCTCATTAATAGAGATGGCAGCACATCTGTTCAGGCCTCCAAAACAGGCTTTGCCTGATTCTGTCAGGTTAACACTGCCGAGTTCCTTGATCACATCAATCCCCAACAGTAGATCAAAGCCCAACAGCTGTTTATCTACAACCAATGCTTCAATGTCGACAGCCGGAACTTGGCTGACCTCCACCTTTATTCTGCCATATTCTCGGCAATTCAATGTCCTTCCGCCAGCTGATAGGGCTCCTGCTGATTTCCGCTTCCAAAAGCAACACATGGCTTTACTCACCAACGTCCGTGAGCATCCAGAATCAATCAATGCCATATACTCTTGCCCATCTACATGTACTTTCATGGAGGGGAGTTTCTTCGTGTTCAGTCGATCAGGGAGGAGACTAATGCTGATGCCTCCTCCCCTTTGGCATTTCCCTGGCACTGTAATGCTATATGTTCAAGGCCAGTGCATCTGAAGCAACGTATCTCATGATGAACCTTGCGCATCCAACTATCAGGCCTCTCATCACGATTTTGTAAGCAGTCCTTCGCCATGTGGTTGGGACCACCACACCTGTAACAGGCAAATTTTCTACTGTCATTGTGCACCTTCGGTTCTGAAGGTGTTCGTCTGGCAGAGGCAGCAGCCAATTTTGCGGGGCCTTCATTGTCAGTCATGATAGCTCTTGTTCGGGTTAATAGTTGTTCCGCAATCGTTTCCATCCTGGATGAGGCACATAATAGATGTCTAACATGTTGCGGTAGTCCAGAAACGAATGCGCATGTTAACCAACATTCGGGCAACAGTCCCCCAACCAACCGGGCCAGTTGTCGGAGCTCAGCAAAAAACTCATCTACCATCTCATCTGGGCAAAGTTGTTGAGTGATGAACTGGTCATATGCATTAAATGCATCAGTAGCATATGCGGTTATGAGGGCCTGCTTGATATGTTCAGCATCTGCTTTCTGTTCCGCACTGAGTTGCCTGTATATGGCTAAAGCTCCACCTCGCAATCTCAATGGCAGGACACGCTCAACATTCTTCATGGTGCAAAGCTCACACACAAGTTCCACATTTTCGACCCATTCGACAACAGGCATATCAGTCACAGTACCACTAAACTCCGGAATCAGCTGGATGTCAAACATTTTGCCCTCCATCGCCAAAAGGTAGTATATCGCCAAAATAGCTTCTAGTTTGAAAGTTGATTTCAATTATGTTACAGTCTTTAGAGCTGACTCAGACAATCCTGTTGCACGTGTCTGCCTACGCAACACGCCTTCTTCGAACTTACTCGCCCATTCCCTCCACAGCTTCTTTTATACACTTGGCATAGTCTCATTTGCATAGGAACGGCAAGAGTCTGTGTTATTCAAGTGAGAATGTGGATTATACAATCGCAATAATTGTAATGAGTTGGTATCAATAGGTTTCATGTATGCAGTTTTGAGGGCTTCCATGGCAGAGTTATAATTGTTGGTGTCACGATTTCCAAAAACCTCTACCAATATATCACTTATGAGAGTAAAGTAGTTATTCTTGTTATTATCATTGCCATTAACAGTGCATAAATAATCAGCAAACATAAGTCTCTACTCTTTAAAAAGCTTTTCCGAGTTGGGAGCTGTATATTTGACGCAGATTCTTTCATGGTGAAATAATCTGTCTATTAAGACTTTTTGTTTGGTATTAAAATTGTTGTAAAAGAGGTAAAGATGAAGAAACTGATAAACTGTTAAAAAAGGTTTTGATACTAAATAAATATCATGGAAGGTGAAAAATCATCCCCAAAAAATCCACACATTGTTTTGTTAAAATCAGTAGAACATAGTCATCAGATTTTATTCATTTATTTATTCAAGGACGATAATTAATAGAAAACCAGTTTAAGGGCCGCAGTGAATTATCTCTTACTAGTAAATAAAATGAGGAATAAAAATTTTACAAAAACTGAATATTCATCCTGAAAGAACTGGTGAAAAATTGTAAGGAAGAATAGTTTACTAGTTAAAATCAAGATTTTTCTTTCTTTTTTTCTTTTTCTGTGTTTACTTTATTTTAGTTTATTTATGTGGTAAATTTTTACCCTTTAACTCTTCCTATTTTAGCGAAAACTAAAAATCAGATTCTACTTTTTGGGGGCGAACAGCCTCAAAAAATGTTCGCTAAGTAGAAATTTTAAAAAAATCCCCAATATTTTAAAATTTAGCGGGGAATCACTTTGTTATAAAAATTTAACGTAAAATGATCACCCACCTCGAGACCAGCAAGGATTACTGACGACGGGAGAACGGGAAAGGGACGTGTAACCATTTTTTTTTCTTTTCATTTTTTTTGGACGTAAATCATATGGGGAGGGTTGAGGTGTTAACTAAGCGTATTTGAGGATGGGGATCTTTTTTTCGCAATAAAATAAAAAATAGTGTGTTAAATTAAAAAACGGGGGGGGGTTACGTAATGAAAAACAACTTTTAAAAAGCGCCAACGTTTCAGCAGAAAAAAAAGAAAAGAAAAGACATACCGTGTGGGAGGGGGGCACTAACTTTGGCCAATTTTTTTTCTAATATGGTTACACGTCCCTTTCGCTATCTCTGTCGTCAGTAGTGCTTGCTGCTCCGGAAGTGGACGATCATTTTACGTAAAATTTATCTAACAAAGTGACCCCCGCTCCAAAATTCTAAAATAGTGAGGTTTTTTCAAAATTGCTTCTTTGATGATATTTTTTCAGGCTGTTTACATGTATTCGCCACAAAAAAAGTTGAATCTGATTTTTAGTTTTCGCTAAAATCCGATGGGTTAAAAAGTAAAATTCACCTTCTATTAAAATTTTTTAGTTTTCAATCATAATTAATTCATCAATTTAAAAAAAAGGTTTAATGATTCGTTTTTTATAGATTCAATATTTCTGCACACTTGAAAATGTTTTAGCGAAGACTTTCTGAAAAAGAATCAACTATTCGTCAACAAAGAAATGAAACACGCGTGATACTTACTTTCTTTTCGGTCAATTGATCTGTTTTCACTAGGGTAATGCAAAATTTAAAAAATATAACACACAGACAGATGTTAAAAAAAAAGTAATACGTTTTAGTTAAATCTAATTATTAACGTTTAAGATTGCCAAAGAATTTCTGTTAAACAAGGGAGATAATTAACGTACAATAAGGGAGTTAATTAATATTACGCTTATACTTAAATCAAAAATAAAATTGTATTATTTTTTAAGTGGTATATAATTTTTCGACTGCTACATATTCATATTTTTGCTTAAGAGATCTCAGTTTTACAGAATTTAGTTTTAACTGGTGCGCGATAATATTTATTTTGACAGTAAAATATGAAAATCATAAAATCCGACTTTGTTGGCTTTAGAAGAAAAGTCATTTTTAAGGTTTACCTATCCAAGGAAAATATATATATATATATATATATATATATATATATATATATATATATATATATATTCATTAAATACCCATATAGAATAATAAAAATTCGTAAAACCAGCCTGAACAAAGTAATTGAGACAGAAATCGTGTATGTGTTTGTGTGTATATATATATATATATATATATATATATATATATATATATATATATAACTCTATTTTCATTTTCATACCTATTTTATATGTCTGAGGGAATGATAAAAAATAGATGATACAATTTGTGAATAAAAAAATATCACACAAAATAATATCTGGGAAAAAATCCAATAAAAAAAGAAAAACTATAAAACATTCGTACTACTTGAAAATGATCAACCTGCAATGCCTAGTCAAAAGAAAAAAAAGACAGAATCACCTCAGCTGAAAGTTATGAGTGCTCAATACACTAAGTAGAGCAAAATTCAAATACTAAAAAGGCCAAAAGTTACCTATCTAGGTTTCACCTACCAGATAATCAGAATAACTCTTGACTTTTCTTTTCTTCCCCTTGTTCCAAAAATAGATCTAATATCATAGTCCCTATATCAGGGATGTATTAGATATCAAGCTGATAAGAGCAGATACTACATTTTGACCTTTAAAAAGATTTTAAAAGGATGAAATAAAACTTGTAGGAATGTGAGTGACACTAAAGCTAAGTTTAGTATTTCGGTGGGTAATGTTTTTAGGGGGCTTTAGTGTGCCATTAATGGTAATTTTTTAAACAGCAAGTTCTGCAGCTTTCTAGTTTGGATATTGGTTTGAAAAGATAACACAGACAATGAAGTTTTTAAAAGGGATTTTTATACAAAGAAATAAGAAATAAGGGGATAGAAAAGATAAAGTATTGCAAATTTTTAGTACAATTTGCGGGAAACTTATTTAAGAGAGTGTCTGGGGAATCAAAGTTCTCTGAATTTGAGTATTTTTCTTTTCTTTTTTGGTTTTATTGAAAAGTTTTAAAGTTCATTAAATTTGGGCAGGGGAGTATGGAATACCTCTGCATTGCTACTAGTCCCCAATCAGAGGGGATTTGAATATACTGACTGTATCTGCTGCAGAGTGAAAAGAAGACCTTCAAAGAAAGTGGTATATAGGGTATGACACAAAATTAAATCCGATGGTCAGGCTCCAATTCTGGAGCTCTGGGGAGTGTGGAGTACCTCTGCATTGCCATTAGTCTTCAGTCCATTCTACCTCAAAATGGTAGTACCTATTAGCTTCCCATTTGTATGTCAAAGCAATATGTTTGAAAAGTATTAATGTGTGATAAAAATACTTCACACCATATAACTGTAATTTATTCATATTAAGAATAGTAACTTGAAACTATCATTGTTTATTTAAGATTATAAAAATGTACACAAACCATATAACTGTGTCCAAGCAAATGACTATAATCAAAAAGAAATAATTAATTCAAACCATATAATTATAAGTATTAAAAAGGAATATTTCAAATATACAACTTATTTTATTTCATTATATAGTGACTTACAGTGATTATCATAAAAAACACCTGTGCTTTAACTTAATGATATCTAAAAATGTTATTCAAAAAATATCAAAATAATTGATAATTGCAAATAATTAAATATTGAAAGAAAACTATTTCTTGGCACACCACACCACACCATACCACACCACATATTTTTACTTTTGCTAATAAAGAAAAATACACTGGTATCAGGCTAATATAAATTTCATTGTATTTTATGTATTTATAACAAAGGAAATTAATTATTTAGCAGTCACTGATCTATTTCCTCTCACGAATCAATGCTCCCGCCAAGCGATTCGGTCACACAATGACCAATCAAGGGCAGAGCGCATTGATTCCTTCTTCCTGTCTAGAACTATTTCTTCTAGTTCTTTTTGGAAGGCACGACAAGTCAGAGAGCACTTAGTAAGCAGCCAAGACAGACCTCTCTCGCGTCCTCTACTACGGACATTCCACATGGAAGAACATCACTGAAAAACACACTGCTACTAGCTTCACAAACAGAAGAACCAGCCTTGCGGCAGTCACACGAGTTATTTGCTATAGTGACACACTTCCAACAAACTCAAGGACCAACATACTATCTAGTGACATCAAAAAGAACCTTTTCTCACTCTGACTCATTTACTTCTGCTACAATAATAAACCTTTCGCTGTTGCGTTTTCAAAAGAAGTTTCGTTATTTATTTGTATTGTCAATTAATTTATAGCGTTATGGAAACAACCATTTAAACACTAAAATTATAATTAATCAAGTAGCAAGATTAATGAAAACAATTTGGACATTTTTTACTACACCATATCACATCATTTTCCTTTCTGTCATGTCAGAGAAATACATTGTTATCAGGAAAGTATAAAAATTGTTTCTATTGTTTCCTCAAGGGATATCAGTAAATATACAATCAATAAAAATGAATAAGCAGAAGTAAATCTGTATGAAAATAAATTCGAAAACAATATATTAGACAATAAATACAAAAGAATATGAAAAACAGAAAGAAAGAAAATGAAAGAAAAAAGTCAGATTAATGGACCAATCAATTGTATTGGGACACAGTCACAACTAAAAATCCCTGACACATCCTCCCCTGAAATGGCTATGAAAATGGATGCTTCACAAATTTCTTCATTCTTTGAACAATGTCATAATTCAACTTTCAAAATTTTATTTGCAGTGTTTATGTATTTATGGAAAATACTATAAATAAATATATATATATATAATTCTTAATATACGTAAAAAAAAATACAGTCTCAGGAAAGTATAAAAATTATTGCGATTGTATAATCCACATGACATATGCTACATTGAATTGTTAGAAATAGAACTGCTTGATCATTTAACTCTCTGTAAGCAAATGATTGATGTTAAATTGACTTGTTAGTGATACATAGCAATAATTAAAGCTCTTTAATTGTCTGCCTAAATTGAATTATTAGTATTACATCTCAATACTTGGAATTATTTGACTGTGCACAAATGAATGGTGTTAAATAGAACAAATATTAAATATCAATACTTAAATGACATAAGAGTAATTCACACCACAAATTGGAGGATCAACTTTGGATTTCTGAGCAGGCAGGAAATCAATGTAGCTGAGCCAATTTGAATGCCGCACTGTTCATGAAATGAGACACTTTCGTAGGTTTGTTAGCTGTTTTATTTTGTTGCTTTTTTAATGGCATATCAACCTTCTTAGATTATTTAATACCAAATCCATCCTTCTTGAAGAAAAGTAGTCATACTATTTAAACCATAGTTGGGAGGATAAGGGCTTTCATACCTTTCCCAAGGGTATTTGTCCAAAAATAAACGTAATAGCATGACTGGATTTCAAACTCACCTACTATGATCCTGCAGTCCAGCGCTTTAACCATAACTTCATGAGGACACCCCCTACCTTCATAGCTGACAGGTACTTCCACAAATAAACACCAAAATGACAGTTCATTAAGACAGAATCTCCATGAACACCTGAAAAAATAGCTACAAGCTTACAACCACTAGCCCACATGTTAATTACTGCATCACTGAGCTCCTTCACCTTAATAGTGAATTTCATATCTCTGTCCACCAGGAAAGGAATGGAACAGTCAGAATCAGACAATTTCACTGAAACTTCCAATTTCTTCAGACGCTTTTGAGCTGACCTCAAGAAGGTGTTCATCAGAAGTTATCGTGTTGGCAATGTATTTGCTTTACAATTCAAGATGTTTAGTAGAGTTGATCAGGACTTTGAACCTGTATTCAACTCCCTCATATATTGTAACAACTTCCATGACAGGCAACAACAAATTGCTACCGCCATTATCATCTTGGTAAAAAATATTGGTCTTTAAAGTAGACTTATCAAGACCAGGACACATAGCACTCACATGGCAGTGACTCTGGCAATCCCAGCAAAGTCTGTGGAGTCCTTTTTTACTAGTGCAGTTAAATTCTGAATAAAGAGTATCAGGGCACAGTGTAAACAGCCCAATGACTTTGCAATGATCCAATTTATTCATTACAGAGGTGTATTTTTTGTAATTGCAAGCAGAATCCGCATCGATGCGACAAAAACTACATCTAAACTTATCCTGTTAAGGTAGCTGGGTTTTTTTATTAATCACTGGAGACTTTTATTTCTGGGGTTAATATTGCCCCATTTAGAGTTATGAGTCTCTGCACAACTTGTTTTGAGCTTAATCAATTCCATAACATGAGGCATATTGGAATACAAATCAAATATCTCTCCCTACGAAGGTTAAGTGAGGCCCACAGCCCTAAAAAAATTTTTTTCTTAGAAATATAGACAACTGTGAATCATCACATGGCTAAAAGAATGGTTGCCTGGTGTGCCCATTTTCCAAAGAAACTGAATTCTTCCACTCATAAAATGGAGATTTCATCTCAGCAAAAAAATCTCTGATAGTGGGGAAATCGTCACATGTAGGCCTTGCAAGATCTATGGTCATGAATGTCTGTTCTATCAAATATCTTTCATCCAAATATTTGCTACTGAGAATCTGCAAGGCAGTATCAAAACTTTCTGCTGAGATGGAGAGGTGATTAACAATTTTCAAGGCATAATCCCAGAGATAGTTATTTAAATTTAATGATTCCATTTTTTCTTTCTTTTTTTCCTTTTCCTCCTTTTTAACTATTGATATCTATACTAACTTTCAAGGAAAACCTAAAGATAAAAAAAATGTTGGCCAAATAAAACAATAAATAGGTTCGGCTCATTGGCCTAGAGGGTAAAGCGTTCGCGAACGGTCCGGGAGACCTAGGTTCAATCCCAGGTCACGTCATATGAAAGACTTTAAAAATGGTACTTGATACCTCCTTGCTTAACACTCAGCAATATAAGGTATGTATCAAGAGTAAAATGGAGCAATTCAGGTAAAGGAGTAGCGCCCTTCCCTACAAATTGGTGTAGTAGCTATTGAAAAGGGAGCCTTTGGGTTGCCCTCGACTAAGGTCGCCAACTTTACTTACATAAGTAGTAATAAAAATACGAATAAATTATTCAATTAATGCATCTACAATACCATATTATTTTCATTTATTGTCTTGAAGTTGAGAATTTATAATAATTTTCTATGACATTGGAAAATATTCTAAATTTCCTTTCCTTTTATCATATGAATTTTTAACCAATCAATTCATTGGATGTTACATTAAAATCCTAAAGTTTGAATCAGGTAGGTTTTTTATTTGCATAAAAATAATTAACATCATTTTCCTTAAATTTGTACTCATTGAAAATTTAGAACCATACATTGTTTTACTAATTGATTCCATGTGGATTATTCAACTGAAGCTTGTGTAAATTATTGTTCTTCACACATTACAAGGGTTACTTTCCAGTATGCTTTTGCATGTGACATTTTAAATGATGATGTTGAGAAAATGCTGAGCCACACACTTAACGAGAAAAAGCTTTCTCCCCAACATGTAATCGCATGTGTTGTTTTAAATGAGAACACGATGGAGATGCTGATCCACACACTTCACAAGCAAAAGGTTTCTTTCCTGTATGCATTTCCATATGAATTTTTAAATGAGAACTCCTTGAAAATGCAGATCTACAAAATTCACATGAATATGGTTTCTCTCCTGTGTGTATTTGCATGTGTGTTTTTAAAGTTGATGTCTGAGAAAATGTCAAACTGCATACTTCACAAGAGAATGGTTTCTCTCCTGTGTGTATTCGCATGTGTGTTTTCAAATTCGATCTCATATAAAATGCAGATCCGCACACTTCACACACAAATGGTTTCTCTCCTGTGTGTATTCGCATGTGTGATCTTAAATTGAAACTCATTGAAAATGCTGACCCACACACTTCACAAGAAAAAGGTTTCTCTCCTGTGTGTATTTGCATGTGTGTTTTTAAATTGGAACTCGTTGGAAATGCAGATCCACACACTTCACAAGAAAATGGTTTCTCTCCCGTATGTATTTTTATGTGATTTTTTAAATGTGAACTGCGGGAAAATGCTGATCCACACACTGTACAAGAAAATGGTTTCTCTCCTGTGTGTGTTCGCATATGTGTTTTTAAATTTGAAGTCTGAGAAAATGCTGTTCCACACACTTCACAAGGAAAAGGTTTCTCTCCTGTGTGAATTCGCTTGTGAGTTTTTAAATTGGAACTTGTTTGAAATGCTGACCCACACACTTCACAAGCAAATGGTTCCTCTCCTGTGTGTATTCGCATGTGTCTTTTTAAATGGGAATGATGTGAAGATGCTGATCCACATATCGCACAAGAAAAGGGTTTCTCTCCTGTATGTATTCGCATGTGTGTTTTTAAATTGGAACTTGTCGGAAATGCTGATCCACACACTTCACAAGAAAAGGGTCTCTCTCCAGTATGTATTTTTATGTGTCTTTTTAAATGTGAACTATGGGAAAATGCTGATCCACACACTGTACAAGAAAATGGTTTCTCTCCTGTGTGTGTTCGCATGTGTATTTTTAAATTTGAAGTCTGAGAAAATGCTGTTCCACACACTTCACAAGGAAATGGTTTCTCTCCTGTATGTATTAGCTTGTGAGTTTTTAAGTTTGAACTTGTTTGAAATGCAGAACCACACACTTCACAAGCAAATGGTTTCTCTCCTGTGTGTATTCGCATGTGTCTTTTTAAATGGGAATGATGTAAAAAAGCTGATCCACATACTGCACAAGGAAATGGTTTCTCTCCTGTATGTATTCGCATGTGTGATTTTAAATATGAACTCAGGGAAAATTCAGAGCCACACACTTCACATGAAAATGGTTTCTCTCCTGTGTGTATTTTCATGTGATCTCTTAAAGAGGTGTGCTGAGAAAATGCTGATTCACATATCTCGCAGGAAAATGGTTTCTTGCCCGTATGTATTTGCATGTGTGTTTTTAAATTGTAGCTTTCTGAAAATGCAGATCCACATACTTTACATGAAAATTTTTTTTTTCCTGTGTGTATTTGCATGTGGTTTTTAAAAGTGGAACTATCAAAAAATTTTGATCCACAAACTTTACAAGGATATGTTTTCTCTCCAGTATGTATCTGCATGTGTTTTCATTTTTAAACTCATAGAAACTGATGAATGGAACTGTTACTAATTTTATAGCTGCTCCACAAGGTCTTTTAATGTATATTAATGAACATTTTGATATACAGACTTTTCTTTTGTATGTAGGTGAACATTTACATATCAACTTGATTTGATTACAGATCAACACATTTGCAAGAGTATCTTTTCTGTTCAATGTAAATGGACAATCAACTTTTCAAATTTCAAAACTCTTAGTGGATTGCATAATTGATATCTGAAAATAGAGGAGATATATTATTGAAAAAATTGAACATATTGCATCATTTATAATGAAAAATGTATCATTTTTCAGTCATGAATAAAAATTTTCATTTTACTTTTCAACAAATAAAGGTAAATGCAATTTATATATGAGAATTTTTTGTTTAAGAAAATACTTATTTACAGAAATCAAGGGCACACCATTATTTATAAAGATAGTTTATGCTCAAACATTTCATCAAGAAATGTGCTCATGTCATACAATTTATGATTAAAAACATAGTAAATGAAGCTTGGGAAATGTTAATTTTAATCTTTACTTTGTTCAATATTCATATTTAACAAAAATCTTGAAAAAAGATAGGAAGTTACTTTATGACTTTAAGAATTAAAAATTATCATTATTATCATTTGATAATATTTTATCCAGATATAAAAACTTAATAAATAAGCATTTTTATTTCTTGTCAAATAATTAACAATTTCTATGTTTCTAGAAAAAAATTCAAATATGTCTTTTATACAATTCTAAAAGAAGTAAAAGTAATCAGTTTTCCTATAAAATCAATATGGTATTTATCTTATAATTCTAAAGTTTCCAAAATAAGAAAGCTAAATAATTTTCCAGATAATGAAGAAATATGTGGTGCATTCAATAAGTTTCCAGACTTTTTTGAACAGGCATTTAAAATTGTCATAGACTCATGAAAATTCACTATGTTATTGCTATACCTCTTCTGAGACGATTGACCAATTTTTATGATTTCTGGTTCAAATGAACAGCTACGGCAGTAATTGGAATACACCTTACTAAAGCCTGATTGTCACAGCTGCTGAATTTCAAAAATGCAATCTGGACATCAGGACATTTTAGAAGAACGATATGCAATAAAATTCTGTTTTCAACTTGGAAAAAATGACACAGAAACGTATGGAATGCGTCAGACTGCTTTTCGACCATCTTGCATGAATTGAGCATCAGTTTTTGAGTGGCGTAAGACATTCAAGGAAGGCAGGGAGTCTGTGAGGGTTGATGAGAGGTGTGGGAGAAGTAAGGAAAATACACCCGAGTTGATTGGCCAAACAGTTAGGGTTAGGGTTACTATGTTGAGGTTTTAAGGGAGTTCAGGAAGAGATTCCATCGGAAGAAGCCAGCACTCTTCAAATTGGGTCAGTGACATTTCCACCAGGACAATGCACCAGTCCACAACTCCATCCTTGTCACAGACTATTTGACCAAGATGGGCATCAAGACAGCTCCTCAGCTTCCCTATAGTCAAGACCTTGCTCCTTGTGACTTTTGCTTATTCCCTAAGCTCAAAGGCTGTGGTAATGAGACAATTGAGGAGATGAAAGAGGCTGTGATGAAGTTCATTGACACACTCACACAAGAGGACTTCCATGGGGCCTTCTAGAAGTTGTTGGAATGGTACAACAAGTACATTGCAGCCGGAGGAGATTACTTCAAATGGGACTAGAGTTTCATGTGTGTACTATCAATAAAAGTTCCCATACGAAAAAAGTCTGGAAACTTATTTAATGATCCTCGTACATCAGAGTTTAATTTTGCCAGAAATTAGTTTGGAAAAAATATAAAAAGCTTTCCAGTAGAATCCACAACTGATTATTAAATGAAAGTTAATTTGAGAAGGATATTTAACTTTTTCAAAATTTTCAGTGATAGAGACATATGAAGAATTAAAATTTCTATGATTATCATCACAGGATTATTTTTTTTAAATGTACAAGACTAAACAAAAACTAACATCTTGTTTACTAATAATTTTCATATAAGACTTTTTTCTTTTAAAAGCTTTAAATACCAAACAAATATACACGTGAATTCTTTCAAATATAACATGCCCACTTATGAACTGACGTAGCATGAGAGGGAGATAATTAGACGTGATTTAATAGCTGTAGTATGGTATTGAACGGAATAGAAATGGTCTGAGTATTGACCTAATGAGTAGAGTATTTGCCACTCGTCTGAGAGACTGGGGTTCAGTCCCTGGTTGAGTCATAACAAAGATTAAAAAAATGGTAATTAATGCCGCCTTGCTTAACACTCAGCATTATAAGGTAAGGATCAAGAGTAAAGTAGAGCAATCCAGGGAAAGGAGTAGTGCCCTCCCCACGCCTCGGTGTAGTAGCTAATGAATAGGGAGCTATCGAGTCACCCTCGACTAAGGTTGCCAGCTTTACATCAGCATTGTACAGACACAGGATGCAGCCTAAATGATAGTGATGTATCGCAAGAGAGAAACAGGAAACTGTCAGTGTCACTTCATGGTGACCATGTATATAAGATTTACATGCATGTATTTAAGTTTTTATGAATAAGTTCAAACCATTGAATTTCATCATTTTGCCTTTAATGTTAGGTAATATCACTACAATTAGACAAGAATAAGAGCAACTGTGATTTGGTTTGGTTTTATGGCATATTAACCATTGTAGGTTATTTAATGCCAATTCTATTTGTATACATATAAACATTTCAAATGATTCAGTTTAGCATAAATATGCAGTTTAAAAGTAAGTACAGTAAAGTTGGTGACCGTAGTCAAGGGCGACCAGAAGGCTTCCTTTCCAATAGCTACTACACCGATGTGTAGGGGAGGGAACAACTCCTTTCCCTGGATTGCTCCACCTTACCCTCGATACGTACCTGATATTGCTGAGTGTTAAGCAAGGAGGTATCAAGTACCATTTTTAAAGTCTTTGGTATGATGCGACCTGGGACTGAACCCAGGTCTACCGGACCATTGCTGAACACTCTACCTGCTAAGTACACAGTTTAGTTCTATTTGAGCTATAGATAGGATGCTATCAGGAACTATCATGCTAGGCCAGAGTGGACCAGGGGATGATGGCAATAAAGAGGTACTCTACATTCCCCAAAGCTTCAGCATTACTGGAGCCTCACCATCAGATTGTTTCGACTTATATCCAGGACACTCATTCGGGGAAGTCTTACCCCACAGCAGATATGTAGTCAGTGTATTCTGCTGTTGCAGCAGACTGAGCCAGAACAACAGTAAATTCTTTCTTGATATCAATTAAAATAACAAATAACAATGTCATGGAAGGTGAAAAATCATCTTGAAAAAATCCACACACTGTTTTGTTGAAATTAGTAGAACAAAGTCATCAGATTTTATCTATTTAAGGAGGATAATTAATAGAAAACCAGTTGAAGGACAGCAGTGAATTATTTCTTATAAGTAAATAAAATGAGAAATAAAAATTTCACATGAACAGAAAATTCCTCCTGAAAGGATTGATGAAAAATTGTGAAGATGTCGACCAGGCTAGTTTCGTTAAAATCAAGTTTTTTTCTTGTTTTTTTGAAATTTTATTTTCAATTATTTTTTCTGCATTGTGAACTTTTAATCCAATTTCTATTTTCAAAAAATATGAATAAAAAATCTCCATGTCCAATTAATTACAAATGATCAGTATGAATTTTTAGATTTTTTAGTCAAAATTCGGTTTTGTTTGCTCATTTCACAAAAAATGTTTTTTCAACAAATTTTCGTTTAGACTTTCATATTCTATTAGAGTTTGTTTGTTTTCAATGATATTTTGTTCATAAATTCATTAAAAAAGTTTTAACGATTCTACTTTTTCTATTATTTTTAAATCCAGTATTTTTGCACATTTAATAATGTTTTAGCGAAGACTTAATGCAAAACTATTTGTTAACAAAGAAATAAAAAAAAACTTGTAACTTACTTTCTTTCCTTTCAAATCTTATGTTTTCATTAGTGTAATGCGAAATTTAAAAAAAATAATAGGTGTTTAATTTCACTAATGTTTTCTAATTAAATCAAATTAAGTTTTACCGTTCGCGATTGACGAACAATAATTTCAATTTAACAAGAAAAAATCAAGGGAGATAATTAATCTTTTTTAAGGGAGGTAATTAAAATTTACTTCATATCTAACGCAAAATCAAAAATCAAAAACATTCACTGCGATAAAAATTATTATTAACTGCTGATACTTAACATATATCTATTTTCACTGTAAAATATTGAAATGATGAAATCATGTTTCTATGCTGAAGAAAGAAATTATGTTTAAAAAATTCTTTTGGCGTTTACCTATTCATGGAAAATACTACAGACACCCACACATACATATGTACAACGTAAATATCAAATAATAAAAAGTCAAGGAAGATGCATGAACAAAGTAATTGATGCAATAATACCAGAACTTATATATATATATATATATATATATATATATATATATATATATATATATATATATATATATATATATTGGATACAACTAAAGATAAAACGCCAAAGAGAAGAAAGTTCCTTTTTTTTATTTTCATATAAAAAGAATTTTTTGGTTCTGCACTTTGAGTTTCGATGTACTTTTAATCCTGCATTAATTATATGTCTACAGCTATTGACATTGAGTACTCGAATTGGATACTCCCACCTATTGGATTTTCTCTTTGGACTATATATATATATATATATATATATATATATATATATATATATATATATATATATGTGGTGCATTCAATAAGTTTCCGGACTTTTTTTGTACAGGCATTTAAAATTGTTGTAGACTCTTGAAAAAAGTCTGCAAACCTATTCAATGATTCTCGTATATATATATATATATATATATATATATATATATATATATATATATATTACAACGGTTTTAAAAGTAAATTTTAATTAGTTTTTTGGTTTGGTTAGGTTTTATGGCATATCAGCGGTTGTAGGTTATTTAATGCCAAATCCATTTTTATACATATAAACAGTTCTATTTCAAATAATTCAGTTTAGCATGAGTACAATTTTTGTTTAGACACGGTTAAATCTAAAAACAATTCAGTTAAGAATAATTACACTGTTTAGTTCTATTTGACTCATAGATAGGACTCTCTCAGCTGTAACCAGTTCAGGCCAGTGTGAATGTGGGAGCGGTATTGATAAAGGGGTATGCCATATTCCCCAAAGCTCCGGCATTAGTGGTGCCTCACCATCAGATTGTTTTGTGTTATATCTTGGACACTTATTGGAGGAGTCCTAAACTGCTGCAGAGATGCAGTTGGTGTATTCTGCACCTCCAGTAGACCAAGCCAAAATTTTAATAAGAATTGATTATATATATTTATATATTGTTGGAATTTGTCAATGTGGCAGTTAAGAACTGCTTGAATGCCATTGTTTTTTTTAAAAGTTGGACCATCATTGGTCCCTAGCAGCTATGAAAACAAAGCCACCAGTAGCTGTTAGCTCTTTTAGCCTCTTTTTGGACTTACTCTGAGAGACTAAGTTTTTTTGACAATTGTTGTATAACTTGGTTATATCAATCACAACGTCTATATACAAATACATACACAAATACAATACAGGTGGACTCAGTTGTTCAGGTGCGAATGGTTTATTAGCTTCTGACTTCGGTTCTTCGACACGAGGAGAGACTCGATTCTTACTATGCTAAGCATTCCCAATGGGCAGTGTATCTTGTGATGTTTAAGATCTTTGTCAATAGATATCCAAAAACCCCAACTACATCTTCTACGTTCCAAATCCAACTCTCAACTCAATGGCAGGAACTCAACTTTCTGCTTCCATGGTCCAGTCTCAACTGCTGTGTTTTTAAAAATTTTCAGACCATCTCTTCTGAGCATGGCGTCATCTCCACTCCAGCCTCATTTCCTGTCTGGGGTTTATTATGACAATGGTGATTGTAATATCCTTTGTGCGTGAGCATAAAACTATACCCAATAACAATGCCCTGAACTCTTAATCTGAATAGTTCAAAGCCCAGCCAAACAGAATGATAGAATATAATTAACGAAAATGATTGATATAAAAAAAATCATTCCTTAATAATATAACATAATGTTTTGAAAGTGAAGGAAAAAAAAGAGATTTGTTGTGAAATTTGAATATCTCCTAGGACCAGCCGACAAAATTGTTCAGAGAAGATAGAGAGAAAAGGAAAATATTCTACTCTGGATACAGGGCATTTTTCCTGGCTAATCACAAAATTTTTAGACAGAAGTGACCCAGAAAAGAAAATGAAAAATAATTTTGAGTTCAAATACCAAGAGAGGGTATTTTACTCTGGGAATAAATTCATTTTTGTGAGAAAATTGTTTTATATTTAAAAATATAGTCATCGCCTTTTTTATAGGTTGACAGTAAAGTAAGTAGTGCCCTTCCCCTTTTTCTTCACTGTTTTTTTCTACCTTTCTTTCTTTCCCCAACTCCTCTAAACTTACTTGACTGTTTTGTTCATAGCTAAAGCCAAGACTTACTTAACCTTTAAAATTCATTTTTATAAAACTTGTTAATTTAGAAAAATGTATATAATACAAAGTCTAGTATACATAACCCTTTTGTTAGCCTTGCGTAGGCAAGAGGGTAGACATAAGTATCAACTTTTATTTAGCAAATACTACAAATGCATATCAAGAGAGTTGGTAGTCTGAGATACATTGTTTGCTTGAGGACTGATGACAGAAAACTCACAGCTCAAAAGCTGTGTCATATAGCTAGAGTTGTATTGTCATGGCTCTACTAATAAAATCAACAGTAGTCTGAGCAGTGTTATCTGCCTGTGAGCTGGTCCTTTGCTCCAAGGATTTGCTGCATCTGGCTGACTGCTAATATATCATCATCCTCATGATGTTCATGAGAAATGCTGTCTACTACCTTGAAAGGGCATTAGTGAGGAAATAAGACCTGTAGTAATCCTGAAAAGGACAGGAGAGTTATGTGAAAACTAATAACCTGAAAAGGACAGTTAAGAAGAAAATGTTGGGCTGATGTTTTCACTACACATGGCCAGGAAAACTAGGAAATGGTGTCTGATCATCAGGGTGCTACAAGAGTCGGCAGAAACTGCTGGATAAGCCACACTCTGATCCAGAGGCCAGAAAGGCCCTTTTTGTCAAATCTGATTTTATAGGTTGGTATTAATGCTACAACAGAATAATAGCAGAGTATATATATATATATATATATATATATATATATATATCTCAACCAGTCTTCACGGGCAGTATGTAACACAAAGGGTGAAACTTTCTAAAGCTTGATTTTCATTTTATTTGCTAATAATTTTCAAATAATCGACAATTTTCAAACAAAAATTCACACAAAATCATTAACTTGTGTCATCTACTCTTAAAGAAAATAAAAATTTTGCAATTTGTTTTTATATCAGCTACAAACAACTGATAATATTTTTTTGGTTGGAATGAGAAACACAAAATATATATACAAGTCAAATTCGCAACCCATTTCTCATAGTTTGCCTTCCTACAGATTTGATTCTATTAACCCTTTCAGCCCTGAGCTCAGTTATTACTCTCTGACATTTGAGTGTGATCTCCACACCAGTACACTGGCGCTATCGGTTGGGGGAAAATGAAAGTATCCATACTTACCAACCCCTCAGCGTGGGCAAGATATGACACAAGGTCAATTTTTAACAGGTTTGAATTCAGAGTTTTCCTTCTCTTAGACTAGTTGCCTCACCAAGGCTGAAGAACCCAGTCTGCCCTACTATTTACCCATAGCTGGAGGGAGAATAACTGAATTAAAACCTTTCCCAAGGGTATTAGTGCTATGTAAAATGCTATCAGTCTCGTCCAGGATTTGAACTCGTGTCGCCATGTCCATTTCCTACGACGATAACCATTAAACCATGGGCATCAATGGTATACCAAGTTGAAACGGTAAAGAGACAAAGAATGGCCAAAATGAAGAACAATGATAAACAACAACAAAAAAATGAAATATTGAATACATTTTACACAAATTAACAATGACATTTCTTTATTAAAATAAAATTAAACTTACAACTTATTTCTTTGTATTTTGAATTTCTGTGCAAACTTACCAGCCATAAAAATACTTTTTACAATTTCTCTTTCTCATATAAATTAAATTGAAAACTGCAGTTCACTAATTGTCCCCAGTCAGAGGGGCTTTGATTTTGTGTATTATGATGCAAAAGAGGGAAGAGAATGGAAAAGGAGAGACCAAAGTGATCAAGAATATTCTACAGCCTGCTAAATAGCAGAACTACAAGAATTACTATGAAGCAACGATAGAATAAAAAATGGGCCTCAAATTTATAGACGGAAATTTACAAGATACTATTTCCTCAATAAGAAAAGAGAGAATGTGAAAAAAACTAAGTTTTTGAATTTCCATTCTATAATAATTGAGTTTTTGGTATAAAAATAAACTTACTTCTTATCAACTATTCTTTGTGAATGTTAGCTGAAGTATCTTGGTTTCAAAAGGATATGTCGGAGTATTAATCAGGTTGGGTTGTTGAGATGAGTGAAGGAACTACTACATGTATTTTCATAGGATAGCTGTATATAGAAATCATTTTAAAAAAATAGTCAAGAATTTTAGGACAGTAAATCTATGTCTTTCTTAGGCAGTAGCAATTGATACTCATTTAGGAATACAGGGTGTTACTTATGTGTTTGATGAGATCAAGAAAGCATCCATAGCTTGCATCTATGTTGCTTTCTGATTGGCCATATAAAACAATACATAGGTTTTATTTACATAAATAACAATGAAAATGGGAATAAATTATTCAATTAAAGCATCAAGAATGCCATATTGTTTTCATTCATTGTCCTGAAATTGAAAATTTATGATATTGTTCAATGATATTAGAAAATATTTTAAATTTCCTTTCCTTTAATCAAATGACTTTTTAACCCATCTATTCATTGGATGTTACATTAAAATCCTAAAGTTTGAATCAGGTAGGTTGTTTATTTGCCTAAAATTAATGAAAATCATTTTCCTTAAATTTGAACTCATTAAAAATTTAGAACCATTAACTGTTTTACTAATTGTTTCCATGTGGATTATTCAACTGAAGCTTGTGGAAATTCTTGCTCTTCACACATTACAATGGTTACTTTTCTGTGTGCTTTTGCATGTGACATTTTAAATGGTGATGTCGAGAAAATGCAGATCTACACACTTTACAAGGAAAAGGTTTCTCTCCTGTATGTATTTGCATGTGTCTTTTTACATTGGAACTTGTTGAAAATGCTGATCCACATACTTCACAAGTAAAAGGTTTCTTTCCTGTGTGTATCTGCATATGGGTTTTTAAATGGGAACTCCTTGAAAATGCAGATCCACAAACGTCACATGAGAATGGTTTCTCACCTGTGTGTATTTGTATGTGTGTTTTTAAAGTTGATGTCTGAGAAAATGTCGATCCACACACTTCACACACAAATGGTTTCTCTCCTGTGTGTATTCGCATGTGTGTTTTTAAATGAGACTTCAGGTAAAATGCTGATCCACAAACTTCACAAGCAAATGGTTTCTCACCTGTGTGTATTCGCATGTGTGCTTTTAAACTGGAACTCATTGAAAATGCTGACCCGCACATATCACAAGAGAATGGTTTCTCGCCCGTGTGTATTTGCTTGTGTATTTTTAAATGTGAACTCGTTGGAAATGCTGATGCACACACTTCACAAGAAAATGGTTTCTCTCCTGTATGTATTCTCATGTGTCTTTTTAAATGTGAACTATGGGAAAACGCTGATGCACATACCTCACAAGAAAATGGTTTCTCTCCAGTGTGTATTCGCATGTGTGTCTTTAAAGTTGAAGTCTGAGAAAATGCTGATCCACACACTTCACAAGAAAATGGTTTCTCTCCTGTATGTACTCGCATGTGTGTTTTTAAATATGTACTCAGGGAAAATTCAGAGCCACACACTTCACATGAAAATGGTTTTTCTCCAGTGTGTATTCTCATATGATCTCTTAAAGAGGAACGCCGAGCAAATGCTGATCCACACACATTACACGAAAATTGTTTCTCACCTTTGTGTATTTGCATGTTTATTTTTAAAATGTAGCTCTCTAAAAATGCTGATTCACATACTTTACATACTGATCCATATACTTTACTTTCCTTTTGTATGTATATATGTGAACATTTAAATATGAACTTGATCAGATTACAGATCAACACAATTTGCAAGGGTATTTTTTCTCTTCACTATACATTCACAAGCAACTTTTCAATTTTCAAAACTCTTGGTGGATTTTCAGGATTGGTATCTGTAAATAAAAAAAGAATTATTAAAAAAACTGAAAATACTGCATCATTTGTAATTAACTTATTATTTTTCATTCATGAATCAATATTTTCATTTTACTTTTCAGCAAATTAAGTTAAACGCAATTTAGATACAAGAATATTTTCAATAAAGAAAATATCTTCTACAGGAAAAAGAAGCATACATTCGTTGAGAAAAATTGTTTATATTCAAACATTCAATCAACAAATGTGTCATATCTTTTATGATTAAAAAGCAGTAAAAGAAAGTTGGGAAATGTTAATTTTAATCTTTACTTTCTTTAATATATTTATTTAACATAAGTTCTAGAAAAAAAATCTGAAGTTATTTTATGACTGTAAGTCTTAAAAATTATCATCATTTGAAAAAATTTTATCCAGATATAAAAACTTAATAAATTCATTAAACATTTATATTCCCTGTCAAAGAATTATCTATTTCTAAATTTCTAGAAAAAATTCAAAGATATCTTTTATATAATTCTAAAGTAAGAGAATGAAACCATTTTTTTTACAAAATCAATTCTGTATTTATATTGTAATTCTAAAGTTTCCAAAATAAGAAAGCAGTAAAATTTTCCAGATAATGAAGAAATATATCAGGGTTTAATTTTCTCTGAAATTAGTTTGAAAAATTTATAAAAAAACCTTCCAATAGAATTCACAATTAATTATTGCATAAAAGTTAATTAGAGATAGAAATTTAACTTTATATTTATTTAAATTTTCAGTGGTGTAGACATAGGAAGTGTAAAAATGTTTATGACTATCATTTCAAGATTATTATTAAAAAATATACATGTTGGTTGGTTGGATTTTATGGTATATCAACCTTTGTAGGTTATTTAATACCAAATTCTGTTCATAAGTTTATAAGTTCAACCTAAGATTTCTAAATGAAATCCAGTTTTCAAAAATTTTACCTACTAGGTAAAATTTTTGAAAACAGGATTTCATTTCTTTGCACATGATTTCAATTTGTCATATTTTTTGGTACAACCCTGTCTCTTGCAAGAAAGGCAGAACGTTATCTATTTTGAGGTTCTTGAACAGATTGATTAAACTATTCACTTTGAAGAATCGCTTTCTGATGGGAGTGAAGTCTCTACATACTATGAGAATGTGTTTAATGGTACAAGGCATCTGACAAGTCAAACACTGTGGTTGTGGTTTCTGTTTGAGTATGAAAGAATCAGTAAGCATTATAAGACCAATGCACAATTGGGATATAAAGACTTGTTCTCTTCTTGATTTTCTCAAAGCTGGTCTCCATTTTCCCAAGGTTGGCTGAATGTGGAAGAGTTTATTGTGGATGCTATTCTTCGATCATTGTTGCCATTTTGTGTGAAGGAATTTATTGATTGTGGGTTTCAGGTCAGTATATGGAATCCTGAATTTGTCAGGGGTCAAATCTAAGGCTGATTTGGTTGCCGAGTCTGCTCTTTCATTTCCTCTCACTCCGATGTGGCTTGGGATCACGTATGTGGTTATTTCTTTACTATTTGACAAAGACTCTAATCTACTATACAGTTTAATGATAAGAAGGTTCTCAAATTTTTTATTTCTTAATGATCAGAAGACAGAGAGTGAGTTTGAGAATATGATAAATTTCTTGTTTACTCTTATAGATGATGTTGAGAGCTAGGCTTTTGTAGTAAAGATAGAGCTTTCCATTGGAAGAGCTTTCTTGAGAATTGTTTGGTTTAAAACAGCTGTGCACACAGTTTTATTGTTGTTCTTGGAGCCATCCATAGACATATAGGTGATGAGGATGGTGTTGGAGATTATTGTGAAATTTCCCTTCATAAGTGCTGGGGTGGGGTTTTGGTTTTGGAAAGTTCATTCAGCTTGAGAATCACTTTTGGATTTTTTATGATCCAGGATGGTGTTTGTGGTAAAGTGTTTTCAGGTATATTATTTAGTGATATTTTGATTCTTGGAGGGTCGACTTCATCTGAAGGCCAAAAAGTTTTATTGCTTTTTCTTTTCTTTGAAAATGTTGCTTGTATTTAGGGTTGAAGGTGCAATCATAAACTGGGTTTTTAACTGGGCAAGATTTCAGTTTTGTGGAATATTTGACAGCCAGTTTTTCCCGTCTTCGTGTTTGAGGTGGTTCATCTGCTTCTATGTATGGGCTTTCAACAGGAGAAGTTCTATATGCTCCAAGGGCTAGTGGAAGTCCTTGGTGGTGTATGGTATTTAGTTCTTTCAAGTATATCTTTCTGGCCGCCCCATATAAAAAGCAGTCATAATCAAGTTTAGATCTGATTAATGATCAATATAATTTTAACAATGTTTCTTTGCTTCCTCCACAGTTAGTGTGTACTATAGTTCTGTGTAATTGTATGGTATTGTTACATTTTGTTCTCAAGTATTTAGTATGTGGAATGAAGGAGAGTTTGAGGTCAAAAATGACTCCTTGGTATTTGAGTTGTTTAACAATTGGCATTTCGGTGAGGTCAATTTTCAGTACTGGGTCTAGGTGGAAATTACATTGATTGCAGAAGTGGATGCATTTAATTTTTTCTTTTGAAAATTTTCATCCATTCTCTATGGTCCATTTCTGGAGCTTATCAAGGCATATTTTACGGAGGTGCCCGTGGTGTAGTCGTTATCGTTGTAGGAAATGGACACGGCGACACGAGTTCAAATCCTGGACGAGACTGATTGCATTTCACATAGCACTAATACCCTTGGGAAAGGTATGAATCCAATTATTCCCCCTCCAGCTATGGGTAAATAGTAGGGCAGACTAGGTTCTTCAGCCTTGGTTAGGCAACTAGTCTAGGAGAAGGAAAACTCTGAATTCAAATCTGTTAAACTCCGCTTAAAAATTGACCTTGTGTCATATCCTGCCCGAGTGGAGGGGTTGGTAAATAGTATTAAGGCATATTTGAAGTTGTTTTTCTATGTGGTTCATATTTCTTGCTCTATAGTGGATCAGGAAGTCATCTACATACAAAGCACAGTTTGTTCTACCATTAAAATTTTCCATAATATTATCACATTTTACTTTAAACAGTGTGACAGACAATACACTGCCTTGAGGTACACCCATTACTTGTTGTTTTTCTTCAGAGAAAACCTCTTCCATTCTTACTCTAAATCATCTATCATGTAGGAAGTTTTGGATAAATATTAGCATTTTTCCTTCTAATCAGAGGCTTTTGAAATCTTTTACAATGCAGTACTTCCAGGTTGTGTTGTATGCCTTTCAAGATTGAAAAAACTACCACGAGATCTCCTTTTTTTAATAGAATCGTCTCTGATCAATCGAATCAGGTGATCTATAGGGCTTCTTTGACTTCTAAAACCAGATTGATATTTGGTTATTAATTTATTGGTTTCTAAATACCAAATCAATCTGACATTTACCATTCTTTCTAGTGTTTGGCAGACACAACTGCTAAGAGTAATGGGTCTGGGATTTTTTTGTGTTTGTATTGTCTTTGAAGGGTTTGGGTATTGGTGAAAAAGTTTCAAGTCAATGATTGCCTATATCCTTCCCATCTGTCATCTTCAGATTATTGTGAGTGAGGTGTTTTGCAGGAATATTGTTATTTTTGCCAGTTATTTTCCAATTCCTCTGCCATACTTTTTTTTGGCTTTGTGTTAGTATTTATTTTGGAAACAAAACTTCTCCATGTATTTTTTGGAGTCTTTGATGATTTTTCAGGCTTTGGCTCTGCTGTTTTTATAAGTGTTTAAATTTTCTCATGTTGGATTTATTTTAAATTTTTTAATGTTGCTCTTCGTAATCGGACAGCTTTTTTGCATTCTTTATTGAGCCATGGCCTATTGTATTTTTTAAAGATAGAGCTTCAGGGTATACGTTCTTCAGCAATATTTAACAGTGTGTTCATAAAATATAAAATATATACCGTTTATTATAGTTGTAACAATCATGGATTTTAATGTCAATGGTGGTGTTGTTTTTGAGGTGAGTTTCTTGAAAGCATGTGATTGCCGGGCAGTATTTTGTAATAAGTAGTAATAATTCAGAGTCATTGACCCTTGTTCCTCTGATGTTCCATTGGATTATTTTATTCATTTGGTTTAAAGACTTTTGGGATTTTTTTTGTTGAATTTTGTTTGCTTCAATCTCTATTTCTTCCAGCTCTTCAAATTTGTTTGATTTGATTACTGGGGTGGGCTGTGTTTGAGTACTTCTTTAAATTGGGTTTTGTTTTTTTAATGGTAATCTTTTGTTTTATTTTCATTTGTATCTTTGTTAATATTTGGAGGTCATACTGGTGACCTTTGTTGCTTTTCTGAAGTTTACTCAGTCATTTTAGGGTTTTCTTCATTGTTGGTATTAGTATTTGCTTTAGCTTTCATATAAGGCTCAATTTGCTTTGTTTCAGTTGAATGCATTCTTTTTAGGATTGCTTAGAATGTTAACCATTCATTAGCTTTAATTTATCAGTTTTTCTATCAATTTTTGGTATTTATTGGTTGAAGTGCTATCCTGGGGTGGTTGATTTACTTTTTGTTCTATATTAGCATATGTTTTGGTTCCCATATAGCATTTGACAATTTTCCTTGCTTCAGGGAAAGGAATATTTTTGTGTGCTTGATGAACAGGATTTCTTTTCCTTTCTTATAAATTCCTCAGATTCTTGAAGAGGCAGAGTGTTCCATATGGTAGTTTGTGCATTTTATGTTTTTGCATTCATTTTCCATATGGTCTGGGGCACATTAGACATATACTTGGAATCCTCTGCAAATCTCCTGGTGGAGTCAAAATTTTTGACATTTAAAGAATCACAGGGGAGCAGGTATATACTGCTCTAGCATTTCTATCATGTAGGCAATTCTGATTTCTTTTGGTATTGATGGTTTCTCAACAGTCAGAATGTATGTATGAGTCTGTAGGGTTTCATCATTTCAGCAAATAGTGACCCTTCTGTATTCTTTTATTCCTTGTTTTTTGAAAGCCATTTGATTTTCTTCTGGTGTTGCTAGAAACAATTCTTTTTCTTTCTCACAACTCCTATGGAGGCATTTAATTTTGCATGTGGGTAAGTGTGGCATTTGAGATTATGTAATTTCTCCATTTTTAGCAGGTTTTGAGCTTGTTTTTAGGTTTCTACTTCCACAAGCAGGTTTCCAGTTAAGAGTTTCTTTTCATTTTTTGGATTAGATCTACTGGATATTATTTTTTCAATAAGAAAAGGATACAGTTGATCTAATTTCATATCTTGTAGTGATTCAATAATGATGAATCATGAAAAGTCACTTTCTGTTTCTGAATCAGTCTGATCTTATGGATTTTTTGAAGGAAGAAGCCATGATTGGTGTATATTTTTCATTGGTCCTATGCTCCATCACCCACCATGGAGTCCAGCTTCAGTTAGAAATAAGCTTGGTGGGGAGAAGCCCATTTGCCCTAGATGAGACAGCGATACAATATCAAAATACTCATATCAAGAGCAAAATTCCAAGCCTTTTGCTCTTGCTGAGACAGGGATACAGTATCAGTATACTGATATCAAGAGTGAAATTCCAAGCCTTTGCCAATTTCTGGTTTTTATGCTGTACAATTTAACAGTGGTCAAAACTCTGCTCTCAATACAATTGACCCTCAGCCCCTGGTTTCTAGCAATTTTAAGATAAAAGGGTTAGGAAGTGTTCCACAAATGCATTTGAGAGAAAGGAAACATACATGTACTAGGGCATGATGAGACCAACTGATTGATCAGATTGGGCCTATCTGACCACCAGTCAGACCAAGTAAGGGCCAAGGTGGTGTGTTGCAAGCCACTGACCACTCTGTCGCTGAATCAATAACTGCTCAACCACCAGGATCCTGTCCTAGTATCTTATGGGTTGCCACCTATGTCCAACATGCAGCCCCATTGAGAGGATCTACCTCTCTGCAGAAGTGCAGTCAGCATATTTTACAGCCTCAACTGACAGGGCGATCAAAAATGTACAACGCTCAAACAAAAAATTGTATCTCTATTATTTAGTAATAATTTCATATAAGACTTTTTTCTTTTAAATAAAATAAACCCCAATTCATTCAGAGATAAAATTAAATAATTTCCAAACATATTATGCCAACGGAAGCTGATATAGTGACTAAGATATTCACTACATAACACATTAATATGGTGATTATGATGATAGTTAAACAAATTTTATTGTATTCAGTCAAAGTATATAAAATTATAATTTTTTAATATTGCATGACCACTAGTTAAGTAAATTGGTCAACAGTTGGGGAATTCATATGTTGAAAATATATTCAAAATGAATATGTAATGCTATTTTGCTTACAATACTGATAATTATGATGTTACTATCTTACAAATAAAACTAAAATTAACTGCAAAGAACAATAATTATGGTTTAATTTGTTTTAACAGAAAAGAAAAATTTTATTAGCACCAAAAATTCTTGTTAACTCAAAATGTTAGACAAATTGTACCTCTAACTATTCATTTAAATTCCTCACAAAATCATAAATATATTTACCTATAAAACTACAAAAAGTAAGCTCATTACTTCCCAAATGTGAACCTTCCATTACAAAAAAATTTTGTTTGTATTCATTGTCAGGTTATATTTCATTTTTATTAGGTGTATCTGGAATATAAAAATTTAAAAATAGTAAAAAATAATCAACAATGATTGATTTTAGAATGCAACTAAATTTGTGTACGATGTAAAATATATTTCTTAGAAATTCTATAGGTGGACCTAGCTGTGTCCATACTACTATATGGATGCACCACATGAAAAATAACAAACTGCAAAGAGAAAAAGCTAGATAGTAACTACACAAGTATGCTACATTCTCTCTTGAACAAATCCTGGAAGCATCAAGTTCACAAGAGATCATCTGTATAGTCCCTGGCCTCCCACATCAAAAACCATTCAAGTAAGCTAAACAAGATATGCAGGACTCTACAGGAGAAGCAAAGAGGAACTCATAAATGATGACAGAAATTAAACTGTAACAATGCAGACGTAGGGTGCTTTTTCCCTCTGATTCTGAGCTACTGGCCTTGTATCTTACAGTAATATAATGGCTGAGGGATTTCGTTCTATGCCTTTGGGTTTAATTAGGCTGAGAACCTTTTGGCTCAGTGTATGGGTTACTTAGGTGCAACATTAATGCAGGTGTTCACGCGCACGGGCGGAACGGACATGTCACACAGAGATGTCACGATAGCCCAGATGGGAAACAGGGCTACAAAGTTCGAGTGACGTCACGCACCGGAAGCGTGTGGAGGATTTGGGGGATTTTAAAAAAGTCAGTTACGGGAGCAGATGGTTGGCTTTTGCTTGCTCACCGAAGCCAGGCCAGAGGCCTTTGTAGCTGGTGCCACAAGTGTTGGGTCGGGGGGGAGATAAAATAGCCAGAATAGAAAGAATGTGTATCGCTCTCCTTATGTCGAAGAACCTTTAAACTCAAAGGTAATAAAAAAGATTCGTACCTGAACAAAGTAGTCGTGTTTTTCGTGTTTCGAGATTCCTATGTTCTATGTATATATGTAATGAACATTATATGTACGTTTCGCATATCTGTATCTGGCTATGGTACATTACTGCTAAAGTGGAAGATAGAAATAATCTAATGTCTTTTGGTCCCTGAAAGAATTGTATAATGGAAAAAGTTGATGACAATTTTCATAATATACACTAAACTCTATCATTATCACAAAGCTGTGTTGTTAGGTTAATGGTTGCAGATTTTCTTTTTATCTCTTATGTAATTGGGCAGAGGTGTCTGTCTAATTGCTAAAACGGTTAATGGTTGATTCACCGTCTGGATGTTAAATCATAATGTCGGCATATAGTGGATTGATTGAGGTTGTTCAAGAAATTTTCCTGGCACAGCCAAACAAGGATACAAACCCCAAGAATAATCCTCTTGTTTGGCAAGATGACTTCATATCCCCTCACTCCTGTATATCAACATGCAAAGATTTTCAGTTGTAAAAGAGGTAAAGATGATGAGATTGATAAACCATTAGAAAAGGTTTTAATATCAAGCAAATATACATGTGAATCCTTTCAAACATGGCATCCCACTTATGGCTCTACTTAGCGCGAGGGAGAGATAATTAGGCATGCTTTAATAGCTGTAGTATGGTATCAAATAGAATAGAAATGGTCCTGGTAGGATGATGATTTAATTTACAATACTTACTTACATCAGCATTGTACAGACACAGGATGCAGCTTAGATGATAGGGATGGATGGTGAGAGAGAAACAGGAAACTGTCAGTGTCACTTGATGGTGATCATGTATATAAGATTTTCATGTATGTATTTAAGTTTTCATGTCTGACACCAACAATCAAATTTCCTTATTTTGCCTTTAATATTAGCTACAATCAATAAGATTAGACAAGTTTCAGAACAACAGTGAATTCTTTCTTGATATCAATTAAAATGACAAAGAATAATGTCATGGAAGGTGAAAAATCATCTTGAAAAAATCCACACATTATTTTGTTGAAATCAGTACAACATAGTCATCAGATTTTATTTATTTAAGGACGATAATTAATAGAAAAACAGTTTAAGGACCACAGTGAATTATCTATTAATCGTAAATAAAATAAGGAATAAAAATTTCATATGAACTGAAAAACCATTCTGAAAGAATAGACGAAAACTTATGAAGATGTCGACCAGGGCAGTTTCGTAAAAATCAAGTTTTTTTTTCTTTTCCTGTAATTCATTGAATGTATTCGTATTTTTACTTTTCTCTCTGTTTTCTACAATTAATCCTATATTTATGTTTAAAAAATAAGAATAAAAAATCTTCATTTCCAATTAGTTACTATTGATAAGAATGAACTTATGGATTTATAAGTCAAAATTCGGTTTGTTTACCCATTTCACAAAATTATTTTTTCAACTAATTATCGGTGCTTTAAAGACTTTCAAATTCTATAAAAATTCGTTAGTTTTCAAAGATATTTTATCAATGAATTTTTACAAAAAGTTTCAACGATTCCTCTCCATCATTTTTAGATTCAATATATTTGCACAGTTAAAAATGTTTTAGCGAAAACAATGCAAAACTATTAGTTCACAAAGAAATGAAACAAACGTGTAACTTACTTTCTTTTCTTTCCAATTAGGTTTTCATTAGGAGAATGCGAAATTTAAAAAATAATAGACACAAACATCAGGTGTTTAAATAAACATGTTTTCTAATTAAATCAAATTAAAAGTATTAGAGTTAGCGATTGACGAACAATAATTTCAATCTATCAAGAAAATCTCAAGGGAGGTAATTAATGTTTTTAGGGTGGTCATATTTACTGAAAAAATAAAATAGCATTAATTTTTTATAAGTAGTATACTTATTTTTCGAATGCTACATATTCATATTTTTAAGATATCTCACTGCTATAAGATTCACTATTAACTGATACTTGATAATATTTATTTTGACGATAAAATATGGAAATGATAAAATCCTGTTTTCTTTACTTTATAAGGAAATCAACTTTTAAAAATTATTTGGGTTTACTTATTAATGGAAAATACTACACCTACACACATGTATAATGTAAATATCGAATGATAAAAAGTCATACAAGCTGAATGAACAAAGTAATTGACGCATAAATATCAGAACTATATATATATATATATATATATATATATATATATAATTTGCAACATTCTTTGTAGTATATTTTAATTAGTTTGTAGGTTTGGTTAGGTTTTATGGGATATCAACTATTGTAGGTTATTTTATACCAAATCCATTTTATACATATAAACAGTTTTATTTTTAAAAATTCAGTTTAGCAAAAGTACTGTTTTTGTTTAGACACAGTTAAATATAAAAATATTTCTACTTCAAACAATTCAATTTAGCATAAGTACACAATTTAGTTCTACTTGGCTCATAGTGTTACAACTATGGCTCAGGTGTTACAACTATGGGCCAGAGTGAACTAAGGAGCAATATCAATAAAGAGCAACTCCATATTCCCGAGATTTGTCATATAGTATCCTGGACATTTGTTGAAGTGGGGGGGAGTCTTAACTTCCTGCAGAAATTGGGCCTAAGTGATTGGGCGAAAATTTTAATCCGAATTGAATTCATATATATATGTTTGGCAGCTAACAAGTGTTTGGATGTTATTGAATTATTTTAAAGTTGGATGATTACTGGCTCCTTTGGCTATAAAAACAAACCACTCATAGCTTTCAGCTCTTTTTGGACTTTTTCACTTTTGCCTCAAGCCTCATTTTGACTCCTTTCGTCTTCGACAAGTTAGGTCTAAGCAAGAAGGTACTTAGAATGCACCGACTAGGCCAGTATGCCAGGCAACTAAATTTGACCATTCAGCCAATGCAAGGAAACTGGGGAGTCAAGTAATAACCAAGAGAAAAGGAATTAAAACTTATAGAAAAACCGACAGCCTGTCTTCTCTACAACAAGAAAGTCTTTATTTATTCCAACATTACTCCTTAGTTTGTTTTTTTATATTTTGTTACACTCAATTGTATTATTTCATTATTAGTTTTTTTCTTTATTTTTGAGTTCAAAAAGAGTTGAACATGTAAGTCAACCTGCAAGGGGGAACGTGCAATGAAAGTGCCAGAATTCATTTGTAAAATCTAATTCTTTGGGATTAAATCCATTTATGTGTGAAAATATTTTTATATTTAAAAATATAGTCATCGCCATTTTTTATAGGTTGACAAGAAAGTAAGTAGTGCCCTTGCCCTGTTTCTTCACTCTTTTTTCTACCTTTCTTTCTTTCCCCAACTCCTCTAAACTTGCTTGACTGTTTTGTTCATAGCTAAAGCCAAAGCTTACTTGACCTTTGAAACTTAATATTATAACACTTATTAATTTAAAAAAATTGTATATAATACAAAGTCTAGCATACATAAACCCTTTTATTAGCCTTGCGTATGTTTGTCATATTATTTACTATAACATATATATATATATATATATATATATATAAAGATAAAAGAGCAAGAAATAAGTAAAATAGTGAGAAACACGTGTTTGATGTTATTGCAGTGCCGATAAACACATTGGTCCCACAAACTTTACAATATAATGGATATGACAGAGAAAAAACAAGGATGACAAAGGCAAGAGAGTAGACTGAAGTGCGAACTTTTATTTGGTAAATTCTACAAATGCATATCAAGAGAGTTGGTAGTCTGAGATATATTGTTTGCTTGTGGACTGATGTCAGGAAACTCGCACATTAAAAGCTGTGTCATATAGCTAGAATTGTCATCATTGTTATGATTAGTATCAGGCAACAACAGAATAATAACAAAGTGTATATATATATATATATATATATATATATATATATATATTTCAAACAGTCTTAAGGGGCAGTATGTGACACAAACGGTGAAATTTTCAAAAGCTTGATTTTCATTTCATTTACAAAAAATTTTCAAATAATTGACAATTATTAAAAAAAATTAATACAAATTCATTAACATGAGTCATCTACTCTTAAAGAAAATATACATTTTGCAATTTGTTTTTATATCAGCAATGAACAATTGGTAATATATTTCAGGTTGGAATGACAAACACAAAATATATATATGTGCCAAATTCGCAACCCATTTTTCTTAGTTTGCCTTCTACAGATTTGATTCTATTAACCCTTTCAGCCCTGAGCTCAGCCTTTACTCTCTGTCATTTGAGTGTGATCTCCACACCAATATACTGCCGTGATTGTTGGGGGAAAATAAAGTATAACACTGATGAACAACAAAAAAAAAGGATGAAATATTGAATAAGTTTTACAAAAATTAACAATGACATTTATTTTTTTAAGAATTAGAATTAAACTTATCCATTATTTCTTTGTATTCAGAATTTCTGTGCTAACTCATGAGCCAGAAAAATACTTTTTACAATTTCTCTTTCTCTCATGAATTAAATTGAAAACTGCAGTTCATTAATTGTCCCCAGTCAGAGGGGCTTTGATTTTGTGTATCGTAATGGAAAAGCTGGAAGAAATTGGAAAAGGAGAGACCAAAGTGATCAATAATATTCTACAGCCTGCTAAACAGCAGAACTACAAGAATTACTATGAAGCAACAATAGAATAAAAAATGGGCCTCAAATTTATAGATGGATATGTACAAGATACTATTTCCTCATTAGGGAAAGAGAGAATGTGAAAAAAAAACTAAGTTTTTGAATTTCCATTCTTTTATAATTGAGTTCTTCGTATAAGAATAAACTTACTTCTTATCAACAATTCTTTGTGAATGTTAGCTGAAGTATCTCGGTCTCAAAAGGATATGTCGGAGTATTAATCAGGTTGGGTTGTTGAGATGAGTGAGGGAGCTACTACATGTATATTCATTGGATAGCTGTATATAGAAATCATTTTAAAAAATAGTCAAGAATTTTAGAAGGATAGTAAATCTACATTTTTCTTTAGCAGTGGCAATTGATACTCATTTAGGAATACAGGGTGTTACTTATGTGTTTGATGAGATCAAGAAAGCATCCATAGCTTGCATCTATGTTGCTTTTTGATTGGCCATATAAAACAATACATAGGTTTTATTTACATAAATAACAATGAAAATAGGAATAAATTATTCAATTAAAGCATCAAGAATGCCATAGTGTTTTTATTTATTGTTCTGAAATTGTAAATTTATGATATTTTCCAATGACATTAGAAAATATTTTAAATTTCCTTTCCTTTAATCAAATGACTTTTTAACCAATCAATTCATTGGATGTTACATTAAAATCCTAAAGTTTGAATCAGGTAGGTTGTTTATTTGCCTAAAATTAATGAAAATCATTTTCCTTAAATTTGAACTCATTGAAAATTTAGAACCATTTACTGTTTTACTAATTGTTTCCATGAGGATTATTCAACTGAAGTTTGTGGAAATACTTGTTCTTCACACATTACAATGGTTACTTTTCTGTGTGGTTTTGCATGAGGCATTTTAAATACTCAAGTCGGGAAAATGCAGATCCACACATTTTTCAAGGAAAAAGTCTCACTCCTGTATGTTTTTGCATGTGTCTTTTTACATTGGAACTTGTTGAAAATGCTGACCCACATACTTCACAAATAAAAGGTTTCTTTCCTGTGTGTATTTGCATATGGGTTTTTAAATGGGAACTCCTTGAAAATGCAGATCCACAAATGTCACAAGAGAATGGTTTCTCACCTGTGTGCATTTGAACGTGTGTTTTCAAAGTTGACGGCTGAGAAAAGGTTGATCCACACACTTCACACGCATATGGTTTCTCTCCTGTGTGTATTCGCATGTGTGTTTTTAAATGAGACTTCTGGTAAAATGCTGATCCACAAACGTCACAAGGAAATGGTTCCTCACCTGCATGCATTTGCTTGTGTGCTTTTAAACTGGAACTCATTGAAAATGCTGACCCGCACATGTCACAAGAAAATGGTTTCTCGCCCGTGTGTATTCGTTTATGTCTTTTTAAATGTGAACTTCTTGGAAATGCTGATCCACACAAATCACAAGAAAATGGTTTCTCTCCTGTATGTATTCTCATGTGTCTTTTTAAATGTGAACTATGGGAAAATGCTGATTCACATACCTCACAAGAAAATGGTTTCTCTCCAGTGTGTATTCGCATATGTGTCTTTAAAGTTGAACTCTGAGAAAATGTTTTTTCACACACTTCACAAGAAAATGGTTTCTCTCCCGTATGTACTCGCATGTGTGTTTTTAAATATGTACTCTGGGAAAATTCAGAGGCACATATTTCACATGAAAATGGTTTTTCTCCAGTGTGTATTCTCATATGATCTCTTAAATTGGAATGCCGAACAAATGCTGATCCACACACATCACACGAAAATTGTTTCTCACCTTTGTGTATTTGCATGTTTATTTTTAAAATATAGCTCTCTGAAAATGCTGATTCACATACTTTACATACTGATCCACATACTTTACTTTTCTTTTGTATGTATGTATGTGAACATTTAAATATGAACTTGATCAGATTACAGATCAACACAATTTGCAAGGGTATTTTTTCTCTTCACTATACATTCACAAGCAACTTTTCAATTTTCAAAACCCTTGGTGGATTTTCAGGATTGGTATCTGTAAATAAAAAAAAGAATTATTAAAAAAAACTGAAAATATCACATCATTTGTAATTTACTTATTATTTTTCATTCATGAATCAATATTTTGATTTTACTTTTCAGCAAATTAAGTTAAACACAATTTATATAAAAGAATATTTTTGATAAAGAAAATATTTTTACTGAAAAAAGAAGCATACAATCATTGACAAAAATTGTTTATATTCAAACATTCAATCTGAAATTGTCAGGGGTCAGATCTAAGGCTGATTTGGTTGCCGAGTCTGCTCTTTCATTTCCTCTCATTCCAATGTGGCCTGGGATCCAGTATATGATTATTTCTTTACTATTTGACATAGAGTCTAATCTACTATACAGTTTAATGATAAGAGGGTTCTCAAATCTTTTTATTTCTTAATGATCAGAAGACAGACAGTGAGTTTGAGAATATGATAAATTTCTTATGTTTACTCTTATAGATGATGTTGAGAGCTAGGTCTATTGTACAGGCTTTTGCGGTAAAGATAGAGCTTTCCATTGGAAGAGCTTTCTTGAGAATTGTTTGGTTTAAAACAGCTGTGCACACTGTTTTATTGTTATCCTTGGAGCCATCCATGAAGACATATATGTGGTTAAGATGGTGTTGGAGAATATTGTGAAATTTCTCTTGATAAGTGCTGGGTTGGGTTGGGTTTTGGTTTTGGAAAGTTCATTCATCTCGAGAATCACTTTGAGATTTTTAATGATCCAGGCTGGTGTTTGTGGTGAGGTGCTTTCATGTATTAAGTGATATTTTGATTCTTGTAGGGTCAACTTCATCTGAAGGCAAAAAGGTTTTATTGCTTTTTCTTTTCTTTGAAAATGTTGCTTGTATTTTGGGTTGAAGGTGCAATCATAAACTGGGTTTATAACTGGGCAAGATTTCAGTTTTGTGGAATATTAGACAGCCAGTTTTCCACATCTTAGTGTAAGAGGTGGTTTATCTGCTTCTATGTATAGGCTTTCAACAGGAAAAGTTCTATATTCTCCAAGGGCTAGTCGAAGTCCTTGGTGGTGTATGGTATTTAGTTCTTTCAAGTATATCTTTCTGGCCGCCCCATATATAAGGCAGCGATAATCAAGTTTAGATCTGATTAATGAGCAATATAATATTAATAATGTTTCTTTGCTTCCTCCACAGTTAGTGTGTGCTATAGTTCTGAGTAATTGTACGGTATTGTTACATTTTGTTCTCAAGTATTTAGTATGTGAAATGAAGGAGAGTTTGAGGTAAAAAATGACTCCTTGGTATTTGAGTTGTTTAACAATTGGTATTTTGGTGTGGTCAATTTTCAGTACTAGATCTAGGTGGAAATTACGTTGATTGCAGAAGTGGATGCATTTTATTTTTTCTTTTGAAAATTTTAATCCATTCACTGTGGTCCATTTGTGGAGCTTAACAAGGCATATTTGTAATTGTTTTTTATGTGGTTCATGTTTCTTGCTTTATAGTGGATAAGAAGTCATCCACATACAAAGCACAGTTTGTTCCGCTATTAAAGTTTTCTATAATATTATTATTACATTTTATTTTAAACAGTGTGACAGACAATACACTGCCTTGAGGTACACCCATTTCTAGTTGTTTTTCTTCAGAGAAAACCTTTCTCATTCTTACTCTAAATCATCGATCATGGAGGAAGTTTTGGATAAATATTGGCATTTTGCCTTCTAATCAGAGGCTTTTGAAATCTTTTACAATGCCGTACTTCCAGGTTGTGTCATATGCCTTTCGAGATTGAAAAAAACTACCATGAGGTGTTCTTTTTTTAATAGAATCATCTCCGATGATTCGAATCAGGTGTTCTATAAGGCTTCTTTGACTTCTGAAATCAGATTGATATTCGAAACTGCTAAGAGTAATGGGTCTGTGATTTTTTGAGTTTGTATTGTCTTTGAAGGGTTTGGGTAGTGGTATAATTGTGGTTTGTTTCCATATTTTAGGTGTATCACCATTGTTCCATATATCATTGAAAATTTGTAGGAGGAAATTAGTGGTTGGTTCAGGTAACTCTTTCAGGAATTGATAGTGTATTTTGTCAAGTCCAACTGTTGTATTGTGGGCGTTGTTGAGGGATTCTTTTAATTCTGCTGTAGAGAAAGGTTGGTTGTCGCTTTTGGTGTTTTTGTTTTGAAATTTGATTTTTACTTTTTCTGTTTTCTTTTGATGATTTGAAAACATTTGCTTTGTGTTTTGGCAGATGAATTTTGTGAGAAAGTTTCAGCAAGATGATTTGCTATATCTTTCTCATCTGTCATCTTCAGATTATTGTGAGTGTGGTGTTTTGCAGGAGTATTGTTATTTTTGCCAGTTATTTTCCGAATAATCTACGATATTTTTTTTGGCTTTGTGTTAGTATTTATTTTAGCAACAAAATTTCTCGATGTATATCTTTGGAGTCTTTGATGATTTTTCGGGCTTTGACTCTGCTGTTTTTATAAGTGTTTAAATTTTCTCATGTTGGATTTGTTTTAAATTTTTTTAATGTTGCTCTTCGTAATCGGACAGTTTTTTTGCATTCTTCATTGAGACATGGCCTATTGTATTTTGTAAAGGTACAGCTTCAGGCTATATATTTTTCAGCTATGTTTAACAGTGTGTTCGGGGAAAGGTATATTTTTTGTGTGTTGATGAACATAATTTCAGAAGAAGCAGAGTATTCCACATAGCAGTGTGCATATATTATGTTTTTGCATTTATTTTCCATGAGGTGTGGATCACATTTGCCACAGACTTGGCATCCTCTGAAATCTCTTTGTTGTGTTGAAATTTTTGACATTTGAAGCATCAGAGGGAGCAGGTATATGCTGAACTACCATTTCTATCAAGTAGCCAATTCTGATTTCTTCTGTTATTGATGGTTTCTCAAAATTCAGAATGTATGTATGGGTCCGTAGGGTTTCATCATTTCAGTGAAAAGTGACCCTTCTGTATTCTTTTATTCCTTGATTTTTAAAAGCCATTTCAATTTCTTCCAGTGTTGCTAGTGATAGTTCTTTACTTCTCACAACGCCATTGTTGGTATTTAATTTTGCGTGTGGGTAAGGGCGGCATTTGAGATTATGTAATTTCTCCATTTTTAGCAGGTTTTGAGCATGTTTTTAGGTTTCTACTCCCACTAGCAGGTTTCCACTTCAGAGTTTCTTTACATTTTTTGAATTAGATCTACTGGATATTATTTTTTCAATGAGAAAAGGAGACAGTTGATTTAATTTCATATCTTGTAGAGATTCAATAATGATGAATTATGGAAAGTCATTTTCTGTTTCTGAATCAGTCAGAGTCTGATAAATATCTTATGGATTTTTTGAAGGAAGAAGCCATGATTGGTGTATATTTTTCATTGGTCCTATGCTCCATCACCCACCATGGAGTCCAGCTTGTGTTGGAAATAAGCATAGGGGTGGTGAACCCATTTGCTCTGGCTGAGACAGGGATAGAGTATCAGTATACTCATATCAAGATTGAAATTCAAAGCCTTTGCTAATTTCTGCTTTTTATGCTGTACAATTTAACAGTGGTCAAAACTCTGCTCCCAATAAAATTGACCCTCAGCCCCTGGCTTCAAGCACTTTTAAAATAAAAGGGTTGAGAATAGTTCCACAAATGCAGATTGAATAGTACATTTGAGAGAAAAAAAAATACAGGTACTAAGGCATGATGGGACCAACTGATTGATTAGATTGGGCCTATCTGACCACCAGTCAGACCAAGGAAGGGCCAAAATAGTGCTTTGGAAGCCATTGACCATTCTGTCGCTGGATCAATGACTGCTCAACCACCAAGATTCCGTCCTAGCATCTTATAGGTGGCCCCATTGAGGGGGTCTACAGATGTGCAGTGGGTATATTCTACAGCCCCAGTTGACAAGGCAATCAAAAACGTACAAGTCTGAAACAAAAACTAGCATCTCTATTATTTAGTAATAATTTTCATATAAGACTTTTTTCTTTTAAATAAAATAAACCCCAAATTCATTCACAGATAAAATTAAATAATTTCCAAACATATTTGGCCAACTGAAGCTGATATAATGACTATGATAATCACTACATAACACATTAATATGGTAATTATGATGATAGTTAAACAAATTTTATTGTTTGCATTCAGTCAAAGTATTTAAAATTATAATTTTTTAATCTTGCATGACCACTAGTTAAGTAAATTGTCCAACTGTAGGGAAATTCATATGTTGAAAATATATTCAAAATGAGTATGTAATGCTATTTTGCTTACAATACTGATAATGATGTTACTATCTTACAAATAAAACTAAAATTAACCGCAAATAACAATAATTATTGTTTAATTTGTTTTAACAGAAAAGAAAAATTTTATTAGTACCAAAAATTCTTGTTAACTCAAAATGTTAGACAAATTGTACCCCTTATTCACTTAAATTTCTCACAAAATCATATCAATATATTTACTAATAAAACTACAAAAAGTGAGCTCATTACTTCCCAAATGTGAGTCTTCCATTACAAAAAATTTTTGTTTGTATTCATAGTTAGGTTATATTTCATTTTTATTAGGTATATCTGGAATACAAAAATTTTAAAATAGTAAAAAATTAATCAACAATGATTGATTTCAGAATGCAACTAAATTTATGCATGATGTAAAATATGTTTATTTTAAAAAATTTCTATAGGTACACCGAGCTGTGTCCATACTACTATATGGATGCACCACATGAAAAATAACAAACTGCAT
>CAUZXS010003780.1:0-39057 GCA_963585895.1 Sepioteuthis lessoniana | reverse complement strand
CCCCCATCACTCTTTCGATTACGTCTTCTGTCTCTCTTTCACTCAGTAGTATTCTCTTATTTCTTTCATTTTGCTCATACCCTTTTTATACCCCTTTTTATACCATGTTTTTCTTTGGCTCAACTGGCTTTTCAATCATATGATCCCTTTCTCTTTCTTTGCTAATTTCTCATTCCTTCTCCCTAAGACTTTCTCCCCCCCTCTTCTGCTCCTCCCACTGTGCATTTTTAAAATCCCTTTGTGTTTCATCACAGGAAAGACTTTTGAGAATTTGTCAAAAAGCTTTGTCATTTGAGAATTGAAAAGAAAAAGGAAAGAATTTAAAGGCTTTTTTTTCTTTCTATTTCTTTTTTTTTTCTCTCTCTCTATCACTGATTTTTTTTTTCTTTTTGTCATCCCTGCCTGCTGTGAGATATTTAAGTGCTTAAGGTGCTACTTCAGGCTTCCCTATAGATGTGTGTGGGTAGCACATCCACTATCTTCTCTCCTCTATTGTTAGATTATATAATATCAGGCACACTTACATGTGGGCATACATTGTTATGCATATACCTTCATTTTTAGACACACATACGCCAACTTTTCTATGTGCTAACGTCACTTAATCATATCCACACAAGCATACATACGTACATGTAATCAAATACACATTTTATAGCAATGCAAACCTATTTATATCTATATGTTTGAATATATGAATGTAAACATATTTTGACGTGTGCTTTTTTTTTTGCATTATGGACACTGTAGTTCATGAAACGTTTACCATGAGCATTTTTGATATTTTTCTCTTTTTATGATATTTTGTTGTTCGACTTCACCTCCTTCATGAGGGAGTGGGCAGGGGATAGAAAAAAAAAATTTGATCTCTGCTTTTATTTGGGTTTGAAACAAATTCCTTTCTTTCATACAGATTTTGTTTCTATTCAACTGTGGGTTTTGAATAATCAACAGTGAGAATTTCAGGGCTTCTTCAACTGTCTCTTTTCATGTTATAAGCAGATATCCTTTTTGATTTACGTTATTTTGGGGAAGTAAATTTTTCCTATGCTTGAATATATAAAAAGATTTGCTCAAAACACTCTTTTTCTATCTCGTTTTGATCAAGATCGAAAAGTTAAAAGATTTGTGAAATATAAATCATGTCAAAATGGAAGTAGTTAAGAGAGATTATTAAAATTCTCAATTAAAAACCATTCAAAACGCCTGAATGTTTGTCATGGGACAAAATTATCCTTGCCCTTTCTCCATTTTGATCAATCATATAAAATTGAAGAGAGACGTATAAGGTTTGTGCCCCCCCCATTATTATACTAATTTTTGTTTTTTTGTTTTTTAAGACCATTTTGTATTATATGACATTAACACTTAATGAGAGGATTGAAATAAATCCATCAACATTGCTTGCTGATGACATAACCAATAAAACACTCGTGTTGGGTGGAATTTTGGTGTGTACATACTTTTGAAAATTTTACTATAAAAACGTGTACACATGTGTGTTAGATTTTACACAGCTTTTATGTCAAGCCACTTCCCTATGATTTAATGCATGTGTGTACTAGTGTGTACGATGATCCTCTCTTGTTAATTGTCTGAGGATAGAATTCTTCTAAATGACAAACTGCCATTTTGGCTGGTTTCAAATTCGAAAAAGTCTTTTGTATCAAATTTGCTGCTTGTTTTAGTTGCTTTCATCCTTTTTTCATTTCTGTTTGTCAAATGGATTCAATGATTTATATGCTTTTAAAATTTGGTTGGAGTTTTTGATAAGAATCCCTAGGTATGTAGCTTAGTATATGGTTCTGTGTTTATTTATATAGCCCTTTCATATATATATATATATAGATATAAGTGAATATGTTCCGTTCGTATATATTACACAAAGATATGCATACACATACATATGTCAAGAAGTTCATAATGATCAAAAAAGCATTTATTTTTCAGCATAATCTCCTTTATTAGTGCACTTAAATGGTAAATATCAGTCAGAGATGAAAATTTCAGATCACAACTCATGTCTGTAACCATCAATGTTTTTATATCTATGCCAATACAGAATTTAAATTTACAAATTTGAAATAAAAAAAAAAATTAACGTTTGCATTTTGATATTACTAATTAGTATTATATATTTTCAATCTGGGGATGTAAAATAATTTTATAGCCTTATTACTTTGGACAAACAATGTGGATAAAAAAACGTGCTTAAATCAATTATTTTCTTTTGTGTCATTTATTTAAATTGAAAAAATATTTTTCTTAAAAGCTAAAACTTTTCATTAAACCAAATTTACATCATAATATAACAGGTAAATCCTTTTCTGTTATGGGGTTTTATCTTTTATAGTAACAATTAATGTTTGTAAATTTTGCATGTCAATTCTTTGTTGACAATAAAATTGTTTTGCTAAAACGAAATAGAAGAGATTTTTGACATCAATTAGTTGCCTAGTTTCTTTGATCTAAGTTTTGACTTCTGACTTGGCAAAGACAAGTTCTTTGAATTGTGTGTATATAACTTTATTTGTATCTGTGTGAGATATATATATATGATGATGATGATGACCTGTTCCTTTGAGAATCTTAGTATTCAATTAAAGATAAGAACTGATGAACCACCTGCACAGGTGATTTGTTTGTAGTGGTGTAGGTTTGTATAGAACCAGTCTGACTTTTGGGGATGAGCTGATAGCAGAATGTTGCTGTCATAGATTCTCCCAAAAATGTTTTGAATTCAGAGTTTTTCTTCTAGGCTGGTTGCCTCACCAAGGCTAGAGAATCTATATGCCCTACTAGTTTACCCATTGCTAGAGAGAGGAGAGAAGGATGCATGCCTTTCTCAAGGGCATTAGCATGAAGTAAAACACAAGCAGCCTCATTCAGGATTTGAACTCTTTTCAGACTATTTGACCAAGATGGGCATCAAGACAGTTCCTCCCCCTCCCTATAGTCCAGATTTTGCTCCCGGTGACTTTTGGTTATTCCCTAAGCTCAGAGGCTGTTGTTATGAGGTAATTGAGGAGATGAAAGAGGCTGTGACGAAAGTCATTGACACGCTCACACAAGAGGGCTTCCCTGGGGCCTTCCAGAAGTTGTTGGAATGATACAACACATGCGTTGCACCTGGAGGAGATTACTTGGAAGGGGACTAGAGTTTCATGTGTGTACTATCAATAAAAGTGCCCATATGAAAAAAAGTCTGGAAACTTATTTAATGATCCTCGTATATGGAAACCCACTCGTATGTTTATCTGTATGACTTAATATTAGTAGATTAATATAGGTAGCTTTAAGTTGATAGATATCTCTTTACAAGTGGGGCACATGATGTCTATTTATTGAAAAAAATGTATTGATGAGATTACCATATATTGTTTACTATTTTAAGTTGGCTCTTCTAAAGATCAAAATGTATTGCACAATTGATTGAAAAGCACCGTCAGAGGCAAGGAAAGGAAATGGCTCATTGTTGTCTTCAACTAACAAACTTTAATAATTAACACCCCATTTACCACAGATTCATTCATACATTCATTTTCTTAAGTCTTTCTCTTAGAATAAACATAAACGCTTCCATGCATGTGTGTGTGTGTGTGTATGTATGTATGTATATATATATATATGTGTGTGTGTGTGTGTGTGTGTGTATATATATATATATATGTAGCACTATGTGGGTGGGCTGCCAAAGCAGACGATTCCTTTGTCTGTTTTGGCGCGAAACCAGAAAAAGGATTCTTGGACCTGAAATCTCGCTGTATCCAGAAGTGGGAAAGGGACGCGAATGAGAGTTGGCTGGACAAAGGAGCTGAGGGGCAGTTGACGGGGGACCCGGACGAGAGCAGTTGGCGTTGGACAGCAGAGAGGCGAGCAGCAGAGAGTTGGCGTGGAACCACGGACAGGGGCAGTCGACTCTGGACTCCGGAGACAGTAGAGGAGACAAGATAGGGTCCAGTGAAGAAGATTGAGTCTCAAGATGTCTGCATTCGAGTTGCTTGTGGAATTTTCGCTAGTAACCCACGCTAGCGATAGTCTGCACATGCATGTAGTGTTGCATACCTTCCTCTGCTCTTGGTTAACCCCAAGCTTTGTTCGTGTTTGTTCGTTTGTCCTTCTATTTTCTCCGTTCTCTCGATCGTATTCTTGTGTAGGTAAAGAAATGTGCGTTACCCCTTCGAACCACTAGTTGATCACCGGCCGGCGTAAGAAGTGGAATGGTTAGAAGACTGATCTAACGTGTGTGGGGGCTAGAGGGTGTAACGTTACATATACACACACACACACAAGATATGAAGCCTTCAGGTTTCCTTTTGTAACGACTCCAATTGAGAAGGGTTAGAATAAGTTGACTTCATCTTTTGTAGACAGTTAAAACCCTAAAAAAAAGGAATGTCATGAGTATAACATTAAGCTGTCTCTAATGATGATGAAACTCCAATTTTGAAGCGTTCTGGCCAATGTAATGTACTCATTCATTGTCATTACTCTCAAGTCCACTCTGTTGGGGTCCCATCGATTCAGGGTGAAATAGATCTGTTTGAAGATTATTAGATTTAAATATGAACATTGGGAGCTGAATGACTATGCAAATTATTTGTTTTAAGAATATTTACTTGAAGCTTTAATGGTTTGCAAATGATTATTATTATTATTATTATTATTATTATTATTATTATTATTATCATAAGACTACTTGAAACCATAAGATTGTAAATTCTTGGTGTTAAATAAAGATACTTGAAACTATACAACTCTATGCAAACAAAATGACTATTATTCAATAGGAATAGTTATTTTAGGCCATACAATTATGTATAAATTATTTGTATTAGATAGGAATACTTGATACCATATAACTGTGCAAACAAATGATTGCAATGAAATCTTGAAAATAGATTTATGGTTATAATCCAGTATTTACAAATGAATCAAATTTTGGCATTAAATAACCCATAAGGAGTTGATATGCCATTAACCAATAAACCAAATGAAACCATTGTAACAAGAGTCTACAATGATATTGACACTTCCTTTTAGAAAAGAGTAAATAGGATTTTAGAGTTATGTCTGTTATATTGAGAATTTGGGTAATTAAAAAATGACATTGTGTAAATGTGCAGACCCTGCAAAATTCACTTGCAAATTGAACAGGAAATTGTTTTCTTTTAAGCGTATTGTTTTAATAAAAATCTGATGTGATGTTTTTACTGTGTTATAGTTATCTGTAAACATAAGAGTTTTTGTAATATAGATGGACACAACTTGATAGAATTGATATTTTATTAATAGACTGCAAATGTAGACTTTTAAAATTCTTTAATGTATATTTATAAATTTAATATAGAAACTGTCACACACAGACATCTGTAGTATATGCTAGCTGATATTAAGTTTTCATTTTAAGCTTTTTGTATATACCTACATTATTTCATTTAATTGAAGTTTTCTGCTCAATAAAATTTGACAATAATAAATAATTCTGGTTAATTTATAAAGAGCATCTGTTGTTTTTGAAATACATTATGTTATGAAACTTGTCTCATCAACCGAAAAAGACATCGACACGCAGCTAACGAAGGCATGGACAGCTATCGATCATATGTAAAACATACCTGACCGATAAAATGAAACACAGTTTTTTCCAGGCAGTGGTCGTGTCGATACTGCTGTATGGATGCACCACTTGGACGCTAACAAAACGGCTGGAGAAGAAGCTAGACGGCAAGAATGTTGTGAACAATATTGAACAAGTCCTGGCAGCAACACCCCACAAAGCACCAACTATACGGCCACCTGCCTCCCATCATGAAAACTATCCAAGTTAGATGAACCAGACACGCAGGACACTGCTGGAGAAGCAGGGACAAGATCATAAGTGATGTACTCCTATGGACCCCCACATATGGCCGAGCAAAAGCAGGACGACCAGCTCGAACATACATACAGCAGCTCTGTGAGGATATGGGATGTAGCCCTGAAGACCTGCTGGAGGCGATGAACGATAGAGAGAAGTGGCGAGAGAAGGTCAGGGATATCCATACAAGCGGCACGACATGATAATGATGATGATTCTTGTATTATCAGTTTCAATTCTCAACTTTTAGATTATTCATAAAAATTTCATAAAACCTTTACTACTATTACTCTTGTGAAAGCTCTGCCAAATTTAAATGACCTTTGACCTACTGACACAAAATTAAGATATTACCTTGCTATAAAGATTTTTTTTTTTTTTTTTTTTTTACTTTCCAACATTACCAGGTTAGCTTAGTTTAGTACAAGGTGAGAAGTATGATGCACCCAGTGAGAATTGAACTCACTAACCATGATTCCCTAGCCTACCTTACTAGCCATTACACTATCAGACTGAGGATAATGTGGGTTGCTTTTTATGTTAATATATGGCATGTCATGAATATGTCAGAAATAATTTGCTGAGGTTGAATTATATATACTGACATGTCTGATTTATCAAGCTGCAACTTACTGGCTAATTTTACAAAAAAAAAAAAAAAAACAGAAAAAAAAAATCCCACCAATAACAAAAATAATGCCCGTGTTTCATCTTTACCTTGAAGCATCTCGTATTGACTAGTTGAAATACTTGTCTACAGTGGATAAGAATTTAACATTTGGATTGTTGACAAATCTCAAATTATTTCTACTTATTTCATTTGTCTAAACTAGGTCGTTTTTACAACCTACCTATAAACCTAATTAGTAATGTTTAATTAAATGCAAATATTTTTGCAAGACAATATTTTGCTTTCCTTTTTAAAGTTCTTTCCAATTAGTATAATTAATTGTTGATGAGAATCATTGAGGATGATATTTCAGTAATGAAAATTCCCCTATAAACTCTGTCGTTTTACATCTTTTGTCCACATTTTTCATATGAATCTTCTATACACATAGGCTGTACCATAAATATGAAATCAAATGATTTTATATGCATAGGTAAATCAATAAGTCTGTAACCTACTAATGAGAAAGTTATTTATTTTATACAACAAATAATTTTCAGCATAATCTCTTTACTTCCTTAATGCACTTACCACTTCCGCATTAATCAAATCGATTGAGCATTATCATGAAAATTTCAGATCAGAATTTAGGTCATAATTCTATTAAGCTTTAGACTTTTTAATTCACTCTCATAATTTGGTATGTGCATGTGTGTGTGTGTGTGTGTGTGTGTGTGTATATATATATATATATATATATATATATATATATATATATATATATATACACACGCGCGCCTCCATAAGAGCAGGATGTGACACAAGGTCAATTTTTAAGGTTTTCCTTCTCTTAGACTAGTTGCCAGACAAAGGTTAAACAACCCAGTCTATCCTATCTACTCATAGCTGGAGAGATAATAGATAAATCCATACATTTCCCATGGGTATTAGTGGTATGTGAAAAGCAAACAACCTTGTCTGCAATTTTAACTTGGATCCCTTTGACTATTTCCTATGATATTACACAACAAGTGTGTGTGTGTGTGTGTATATATATATATATATATATATATATATTAGAGAGTGACAAGCATGTTTCATTAACAACCATAGTTAAGGTTGTTTTTTTTTTTTTCTTGTCTTACAGGGTTCTTAACTTTTGATTCTATTCTAAACGGAAAAAAAAATTGATCTAAAATTTTATTAATGCTTTTTCAACCAACATTGGTAATTTTCAAGGGTATAATGAAAAAAATTTTTTTTTAAATCTATTGAAACTTTTGCTTATAATATGAGATGCTTTCTTTTCAGAGAATAGAAATATTTACACTGACCATTGAAATCTTGTAAATTAAAAAAAAAAAAAAAAATGTTGATAAAAAAGCCGTTAAAAAGAAGCTCGTAATTTTTAACAACACGTTTGGAATGCAAGTGAAAAATGCTGAAAATTACACATGAAAACAATGATTTGTGGAACAATAGGAAAATATCACCTGTTGTATTTCTCAATGACTGATGAAATCTTTTAGTGATATATGACCCATTTAGGTTACAGTATATCAAGAATCTCATTATATTCCTTGTATTTATGTGTGACTGTTTTCTTTTCTTTTCTTTTTTTTTTTTTTTCTTTTTTTTTTTTTTTTTGAATAATTGATGCCATCCTCTTTCTTTTCTCATGTGAAATGCAAATCTGCTTTTCCTAACAAAATAAGGCTTCCTGATACAATTTTTTTTTTTTTTTTACTTTCAGCTGGGCATCATTTACAGAGATATTAAATTGGAAAATATTCTTCTTGACTCTTCTGGGCATATTGTTCTAACAGATTTTGGTCTCAGCAAAGAATTTTTGCCTGGTGACACAGTGAGTTGACATTTTTATTGTAAAACAACTTTTTCTAAATATTTCTTTGATTGTTATTCCTGTGGTTTTATGATTTTATTGTGTTTAAAAAAAAAAAAAATTTGTGGCGTGGGGGTTCCTGTGACATTATGGTTAATGTGCTGGAAGGCAATATCTTAGTAAAAGAGTTCAAGCTCCAGTCATGTCATTGCATTCACTTTTGGACTATTGCCCTTTGGAAAGATATGAACCACCTTTACCCCCCCCAACTATGAGTTAAATAGTACCACTGCTGTTCTTCTACAAAGGTGGCTTTGGCATTAGATAACCCACAAAGGTTGATATGGCATTAAACAACCAAACCTATTAAAGTACCGTGATCAGTTATCTTATTCATAGTATAATTTATTGGAAATGAATTAAGAGAAATGATTTATAATTAGTATTTAATGACCATCTCCCCTGGAAAGCCCTAATGATTGGCGTCAGTGAAAATGCTGACTTCACATCATCATTAAGTTGCAAATTGGATTGGAAACCACTTTATTCTATAAGTTGGAAAATTCTAATGTTATTGTACTAACAAAAATCTTGCTACATTGTGGGATGATAACAATACAAAAATTGGATTATTATTATGTAGAATCACACAAATTTAGCTGTGAAATATCTGGGATAATCTTTTTTCTAAAGTGAAAATTAAAAGTATCAACTTGATTAGCTATTTGGCCTAAAAGAACAGGTTATCAGAATTTTTCTTGTATCTCTTTGATTCACTTCTATTTGATGAGGAATAATAAGAATTCTTCTTTAGTATTGTCTATTCACAGATGTTCCTGTACATTTAATTTCTAATTTGCACATGATCAACAAAGAAATGTTGTTATATGTAGGTAGTTTGTCACTGCTTTTTCTTATTATCCCTCTTCAACAGATTTTCTTTTTCTTATTAAGGTCTGCTAGTATAATCTATTTTACCTTGTCATACTGGCATTGTTGGTATGTGTGGAGGGGATTTAGATTTATCTTTCTAGATTGGTTTTCTCACCAAGGTTAGAGAGTCTGATTTGCCCTACTATTTTACTCATAGCCAAGGGACAAAGAAATGAGTTCATGCCTTTCATAAGAACATTAATACAAAGTGAATGCAAGCAGTTTTAGCAGAAATGTCAATACTGCTTTTGCTGATTGCATTTTTTATGCAGATAACCAAACTACCACTCATATAACCATAATATAAAAAAATATTTGACTGTAAAACAACATTTTCATGATTTTTAGTTATTGTTAAATATCTATGTAATTAAATTTTTGTTGATCAAGTCAAATAGATATTGGGTTTTTTTATTTTGCTTTTTTTCCCTTTTCCCTTCTAATCTCTAACCACATTGGTGGTCAAGGGAAGTAAATATGAGATGTTAACTGATTAGCCAGACATCATACCACTTGTGATTCTTTCTTTCCACTCTTTGCCATTAAAGGGGACCACTCCTGGCATGCTTCAAGTGTTCCTGTTGCAACTGTTGATTAAGTTTGTGAGCACAAAAACCACTTGGGCCTCCTTCATGTCAAGGGGCAAAATAAGCCCAAGGATGTTGACCTTTTGACCTGAAATGATCAATTCCAAAACAAAGAATTTAGATTTTACTGTTTATTCTTTTCATTACAATATGTGGAAGTGTCAGTAAAATGCCATTTTCTGTTTGAGGCAGAAATAAAAAGATGTTTTTGCTGACTAAAATATGGGTTCATGCCTTTTCTCAGGGTATAAAAATTGACTATAAAACCATATATATTTTTGTTTTTATGTATTTTTGCTAAATAGTTATAAAATTAAATTCTTGTTGATCTTCTTACTTTATTCAAAGGGATATTTTTGTAGGGTGGTCTGTTTTTGTTTTTTGTTTTTTTTTACACTAGGCTGAGTAAAAAGTTTTGTGATATTTTGGTAATGTGGGATACAATTTGCCAGCTCTGGATACTTTTGCTGAGGTGATGAAGGTAATGAAGCACACTGGACTGAGAGATGCTGAGCTCACCTGATACTCTCCGATTGCTACTTGCTGGATTTGCTTCTTTGGCTTGGACCATGGCTTTGAAATCATGATTTTAAGCCCACCTGACTTTGCTTGATTGTTGTTTTCGCAACCCAGCTGAAATTTCTGGTTTAACTGTACCTTCCCCTTTTTCGCACTACAAATGTTTTTGGTTGCTTCTACGAGGCATAAGTTTTCAAATTAGACCACATTGCACATTCATTTGTATGACTTTCAAATCACACATGGAGTGAAACAATGTACAATTAGCACACCAACTACTACAATACCACCAACCACAGTTTGTAACTTCCATGTCTTGAACAGCTTTGGCCGTGTGATATACACACTGCTAAACAAAATATTGCAAAACTTTTAACTCGCCCTAGTATTTAGATTTTTGATGCTGGAATAAAAGGACATCCTTGTTTACTAAATATTCTGTTTGCTCATCATTACAATTATTTTATCTTTATTTGTCTTCATTTGAAATTAAATTTGCAAACTTTATAGGATGGATATAAGCAGTGCTGCTTTAAAGCTTTTTATGGCCTTTGAGTAACGAAAAAGCCTGTAAACAACTAAAGAAGTGAAATGTGCAGAAATTAGTTTTCTTTTATGATAATCTTTGATTTCTTTTTTAATTTATTAATTCAACAAAAGTTTCAGTGCGAGTGATATGACGATTACTTGTTTGGTTATGTTCTTTTATTAATGAACCTTTTTTTTTTTTTTTAAATAAAACTTTCAAAATTTGTGTGCAGCATTAAAATTTTCCAACATGAGACGTTTTTTTTCCTTGTGTATGGCCAAGCAGCTTAGAGAGAATACTTGATGTGGGTAAGAGTATGTCAGGATTATGGAAGATAAGGAAAGCAGGAATTTATTAAATAATCTTTGTTTACAAAGGATTATCTTGCTTTCATCCTTTTTCTTAATTCATCAAGATTAATGTACTTATTTATTTTATAGTGATTTTCTATAATATGGAATTTTCATTATATAATGTTTGATCAAAACGTATTAAGACTGAATTGCACAGTTATGGGTTAAATAGTACAACCACTGTTCTTTATGGATGGTGGGACTATACAATTCCCAAACCTCTAGGCATAAAATAACCCTAGATTGGTTGACATGCCATTAAAATCAATCAATCAATAGATTGAATACAACTTATATTGTCTATCAGGGGAAAAATTTATGAAACCAGTGTTGATACTTTTTTAATTAAATGTTTTTGGCAAAACACAAGTCTGTGCAAGCGCAATACTCTCTATTTCAAGGCTAAGATTTGAAGACATATCAAACTAGTAGTTTGTGAGGTGCTTCAATCAATGGAAAATTAACTGGAATAAGTTTATTGAATGCTAAGGGAGCTATTCTGAAGAAAACATTTTATTTGGTGTTCATTTCTATCTTGGTAAATATAGTTTCAGTCTCATTACTTTTTGAACATATTTTTATAGTACACAATTTTTTGTGCTTTGGTATAAGATAGTTTTTAGATGTATTTATATTGTAATAATTTACTTAGTTTAATTTGATTCTCACTAACTGGTCTGCTAGCCTAGCTTGTTAATCATGATACCATATAAGGCATCCATCCATTATAAGTAAAAAAAAAACACTAATCAAATTTTTCTTAAATAACTTATTGCATCTGAATATTTTTGGCTATGAAAGCACTTAAGCTGTTAAAAGTGAACAAGGTCTAAATGAGTAAATGATGCTCTGACTAGTGGTACAAAGTCAAGGACTATTTATAAGTCTATTGGTGGTGAGTGCATTAGTCTCTGGTTTGGCTTAGTGACAAGAATTGCCTGATTGATGGGCATTTGTGTCAAGGAAGGCAGCAAAGATAATCATCTTGCCTCTTGTATATCAGATATTAGTTACTATGCAAGATCACTTTGCAGTGCCTGGGATTTTCTAATGCAGGCAATTTTCTAGTATGCAACTAAAATTTGTATCAATATTTCAGTAGATATAGAAAAAGGTTTATGTTAAAAATAAATCTTAGAGAAGCTTATAAACATTTTTTATTATGTACTAGAAGGTATGTTCAAAAAGTATCAAGACTGAAGCTATATTTACCAAGACAAATGAGTTCTGAATGAGACAAAATTGTCCTCAACATATTCTAGCAAGTTTAGCATTGTTCAAAGCGCCTGAAAATCTTTTGATATGGTACTAATTTTCACTATCATATTTCTTTTAATTAATTTTCTCTCTATATTCAAACGTTATAGATGGGATGAATTTTCAATTTAGGAAACCAAAGAAAATATGGACTTTGGTCTGAAAAATGTGGAGGTTGCTGCACTTGTACAATCTCTTTTTTTTGTTAAAAACATTTTATTCAAAAAGTATTAAGACTAGCTTCATATTTTTAAAAAAATTGTCACTGAATCAATTGACAGCATCATCATCATCATCATATTAAGTAAGATGCTCAACTATTTACACATTTTCATTTAATTTTAGAATTTTAAAATTTAATGCTAAAAAAATAATTAGAGTTTTAATCTTTGATAGTTTTTGATCCCACTTTGTTGTATATAAAAATGAATATATTTGTGTTTTTTTAATGTTTTAAAAGGTTTTTGTAAAGTTAACTTCAAATTTTATTATTGAAAACTGATCAAAACTACCTTTCCTTTAAAATATGATTTTGGATTCATGAAAGATTTTGTAATCATTGAAATCTAATTAGAATATTTACTCGGCAATTTGGGAAAGTTTTCAGCTGGACCAAAGATGAGACAATGGAATATTCATGCTGTTCCATATCATGAAATTCCTCATTTCTCAGGTCTTTTTAACTATCCCAAAAATATTTTGAAAAAAAAAAAAACAAGACAGACTCTAGTTGAGCTAAGAATTTTTCAACATCCTCTTATATACTGAGTCAACCAAAAAATTTGTTTTTGTCATTTGATGGTGTCAAAAGAATTTAGTGTTAACTGATTTCATTCAAAAGGATTGATTTTATTTTAATTTGTGACGACTGTCATTTCAACAGGTATTTTTTAATTGTCAGAATTGTTTTATTTTATTTGATTCTAAGATTAAAGATGTAAGAAAATAACATTTTTAACATATTACGCTATTTAAGATTTCAAGAAAGGTGAAAATTGAATAAAAAAAATTTCCAAAAGCATTGAGCTGAGCAGCTTATGGAGATTTTGTGAATATGTCAAGTTGTTTATGAATTTTTTTGCTGGACATTTTTCACGGACTGATGCTCTCGGGGTTGACAACATTTAGATTAAGAATATTGAGAATAATTAACATCATTCAATGTTGGAGATAGACAAAAGGCTTGAATATCTAAATGAATCTTTAAAAAAATAATTTGTATCAGCTTAGTTGATTTGAAATGTAGCTTTCACAAAAATAACATATTCCAAAACAAATTGTGATAATAAAAAGTGAAATACTTAGATTGCCTGATGTTATAATCAAATTGTTAGAGATCTGACCAACAAATTTGATTGTACATGTGAGATTTTCACCCCCAAATTTGTTGAGTTTCTGTCTGAACTTTTTTGATTATTATTTGATGTATCGCTCTTGTTTTTAGGTTTCTATTTAGTATCTGATGATAAAGAGTTTTGAAATAGTTTTATATTTTGGTTAAAACTAGGGTTGTTGTTATGGGTCATGTCCCTTTACTGTTGCTTAGTTTTTATTAATCACTGGCTTTCACATCAAACTACAACTTTTAGTTTGCATATATTTTTGTATGAATTTATATTTTTCATTGCCATTTTTCTTTAGCTTTAATTGAATTATGGATTATCACTAATTATTTTTGATCTAATCCTATTGTTCTATTTTTCCTCTAGATTTGCAAATGGTATTTTTTTTCCCTATTTCAGAACCATCGAGCTTATTCCTATTGTGGTACAATGGAGTACATGGCCCCAGAGGTAGTGCGAGGCAGTTCTGCAGGACATGATTTTGTAAGTCACCCATTTTGATACTTTTTTTTTTTTTAATGTTAAAATCTATGGAAAATATTAGATATAAATATTTAAGTTGTTTGTATAAAATTTAACCTAGAAAATATTCAAAGAAATATATACACAATACTCTCAGACACACACACATACACACTTGGAACTACAGTTTAATCAGGATATCATAATGAAAATGTTCATTTTAAAATTCCCAATATTCTTCGATAATACCACCATTTCTTGGATTTTATACAACACAATGACAAATTACATTCTTGATAATGACCAATGATAGTTGAAAGAACTTAAACCCTTAAAAAAAAAGAAGAAAAAAAAAGAAAACACTTTGGACAATACAACCCCCCACCAAAAAAAAAAAAATCACTTTGGACAATACAACCTTCGTTCACATTTCTCTTGCCATCAGGAAAAACTTAATAAAAAAGTCCTTGTTGGTCATGAAATTTGCTTAAAAGAGAATTTGTTGGATATACCCCCCCTCACACTGAATGTTGTTTTAGGTTCATTTTCTAAAGATTCAGCAACTCATATATAATCATATGCCAACAGTACATATTCTCTTGACTCTCTCTCATCAACTGTCCCCATTAACCCTCACTCTTGGTAAGTCCATTAGACGGCACTCAGTGTCCACACAGAGCTAATGAAGTTTTCCTTGGTCAGCCTACCCTGGTGTGTCTATGTGTAGGAGAACTTATGAGTCCTTCATTTTTTCATCAGCTGTATCTTGCATGTCTTGGTCAGATGGTTCGTGTGATGGGTGGTAAGTGGCCATACAGCTGTTTCGTGGGGTGCTGCTTCCACAATCTGTTTAATGCAGCATCTTTATGTAGTTCCCATCCAACTTTTTCTCCAATTGTTTTATTAAAGTCCAAGTGGTGCAACTGTATAATAGTACTGACATTCCTACAGCATAGAAGAATTCTTGTTTGATTTTTTATATATACTTTTATTTCTTGTTTCAGTCTGTTGATTGGTGGGCCCTTGGTGTCTTAACATATGAACTGCTGACTGGAGCTTCTCCGTTTACAGTTGATGGTGAAAGAAACACATCCAAAGAAATCTCACAGTAAGTTCATTTCAACTTAGATATATTCTCTCTCTCTCTCTCTTTTATTTTTGTGTGTGTGTGTGTGTGAAAATTATTCTTTCTCTTCAGTCTCCTATATCCACCTTAGTTATATCATCAATTGTATTTAAAGTAATTATAATATTTGTCAGAATATGACACACATTTGAATGCCTCCCGTCCATATTAGAATGTTTTTAGTGTGCTAGTATCATGATTAGAAGGTACTGAAATTCAATATAGCCAATTATGGATCTTGGATAATTTCTAATCTTCTGAATGTGATTATATTTCATTTATCTTGTATGCTGGCAAATATATAGTATCTTAAATTTCATTCTGTATGTGCAATATATGAATAAAATTGAAAACATTTCAAGTGAAATTTCTTTGAGGATTCTTCATATGTACTTTTCCTCTAGATTTGCAAAAAGTGTTTTTTGATGCCTCTACTTTTTCTTATTTCTGAATCATCAAGGTCATTCCTATTATTGTACAAGAGAGTAAAAATATTGTCTGATTAATGCTCTTTTTTTTTTTTTTTTAAATTTTATCCGAATAATCTGTTTTTTTTTGGGGGGTTCTTTTAACTATATTTCTCAGAAAATTCATATAAATCTTTGGTGTGGTAATTAAATAAGTTACAAAATGCAAAGAATATTAAAAACTCTTATAAGAATTTCATCGTAAAATACAATGCAAATAATTCATTTGATAAAATGGATTTAATTTATATCATTTAATACCGATATGCTTTTTTTATTTTTATTTTTAATAAGGAACACAAAAAGGCTGACTTTGGTAGACATTAAACTTAATATCGAATCATATTCTATTTATAGTAATTATATTGATTGGGGTGAGTGTGATCAAAGACCCCCATCCTAAAGAAGCAAATTAGACCATTTTAAAATTTCCTTTTTTTTCCCCCCTTTTTTTTTGTGTTAAGGTAAACATAAAACCATTGGATCATTATAGTAACAAAAAAAAAATTTGCTTTGGCAGAAGACATTGAATAAGAATTTATTTTCAGTAAACATTAACAAAACAAATTTTATCAAAATTTTGTACAAATCAACGTTTTGCTAAGCTTAATTTCCTTGCCTCCCATTTTTAAAAAAAGTAGCTTTATTGATACAGTAAAAATAATTTTGTTCTTTTCAGACGTATCCTAAAGAAGAATCCGCCAATTCCTTCACATTTTTCTGCTGCAGGCAAATCTTTTATTGCTTCTTTGTTGCACAAAGATCCAACTAAGCGACTTGGTTACAATGGAGCAGGAGAAATAAAAAAACACAACTTCTTTGCTGTAAGTTGAACCATATCAGAAATTTATGCAGTTTTTAAAGAGGAATTTAAGAAAAAAAAAATGTCAAGTCAAAAAGAAAGAAATAAGTTTTAATGTTTAGAGAAATTAATTAAAAATAACCTAAACTACAAGTCATTAAAGTAACTTCTACTAAAGTTATCACTTAATTTATATTATAAAGTTGTTTGCATTTGTGAGTGGCTGTAGATATTATAGTGACCTTTAATTTTCATCATCAAAATATTAAAATAATTTCATCAAATTTAAAGGAATTTAAAATTGTATTCACTAAAGTTATCAAAAATTTTCTAAAGCATTTAAATATTTATTTTGAAATGTCACCCAAATTCAAATGGCATCTATCAAATGCTGAAATCGGATACTAGGTTGCCTTTTATCTTGGATGTTAACATATTGCTCAAAAACTTTCATTTGATTGGATGTCAACATATTGCTCAAAGGCTTTCATTTTGATTGGATATCAACATATTGCTCAAAGGCTTTCATTTTGATTGGATGTTAACATATTGCTCAAAGACTTTCATTTTGATTGGATGTTAACATATTGCTCAAAGACTTTCATTTTGATTGGATGTTAACATATTGCTCAAAGACTTTCATTTGATTGGATAGTATTGATTTAACTGAAACTGGTGTTGCATAACTGACAGTGATCATCTAAAATGGACAACCTTTTCTGTAAACAGAAGAAAATATGGAGAATCAACATTTTACATCCTTTAGAATTGTATTAAAGCATGAATTTTCTAGTTTTTTATGTTTATATAAGTCAATGATTTTCTTTTCTATTTGGCTTTATGTCATATTTTTTCATGGAATTCTCTTTTCCTCTCTCTTTCTTTTTCTTTTCCTCTCTCTTTCTTTTTCTATTTCTCTCTCTTTTACTTTCTTTTTTTCTATTGTGCTCTGTTTTCTCATCAATTTTTTTTGATTTTACCATTTTTTTCCTGTTATTTATTTGCAGAATTTGAATTGGGACGAACTAGCCAGAAAGGAAATAACTGCTCCTCTACAACCCAAAATCAATCATGAATTGGATGTGAGCAATTTTTCTGAAGAATTTACCAAAATGGAAGCAGCTGATTCTCCAGCCGTTGTTCCATTAAATGGTGAAAAAATATTCAAGGTGCAAATTTAAACAAGTTCAACTTTTTTTAATCATTTTTGGTGCATAATTTTTATTCTTTAATCTTGATCAGCTTTTCTTTTTTTTTTTTCTGATTCATCCATTTTTTATTTTATTAAATGTTTTGTTGATAACTTAAGAAGAATCTTTAACATACTGAAAATTCTTTGAACAACTGAAACTCTTCTCAGTTGAGTATTTGATATTAACACAACATTTAGGCTGATCCATTTTTAAGCCCTCTTCTTCTTAGAAAAAAAGACCCAACCCTCAAAAAAGGGGTGACATGGTGCAACTGCAGGGTTGGAATGTATTCCGGATTGACTAGGTATTTGATATACACGGTATTAGGATAACAAATTCATGTTTCATGATCAATTTTTTCTGTGTTGTTGCATTTTTTCCTAGTCAAAAAAGTAGGTTCCATTTTTCTTTGGAATTTTGACGTTGGATTCTACTCTGACTTTAAGAGCTTGATGTCTCGATCATTGTCCTCAGTAAAAGACTGTGACATAGAATCTATATTGCTGAGAACAGCCTGGCACTTGACACTCCACAATATAAATACTGATCAAGACTCCTATTTAGGCGTATGTGAAATAAACAAAAATGTGGATGCTGATTCAAGATTAGACTGGTCTCTGACACCGGTAAAGGGGTTGCCAATTCCCTTTTAAATACGCCACCAAGTCCTTGTCCCCCTACCCCTTCATATTATAGAGGAACAAACTTCTAGGTTAGATAGTATTTGCTGTAGATAGATTTCCAAATCCTCTTGAAATGTTTAGGGAGGCAATAAGACGTGTTAGCGAGAATTAATAAAAGTGGTATGAGGCCGTGATATAAGATGCATGTCAAAAGCAATCAACTCGACAGAGGAAAGAGAACACAATAAAAACATTTCAACACAAGGGTGCATTTAATATATTACAAAAATTTTAATATGCGATGATCAAAACAAATAATGAGGAAATTCAAGAAACAGTTCTTTTTTCTCTTCTCAAACACCGGAAATATTTTGTCAACAAGACAACATCAAACAAAAATGTCTCTCAACAGTCCTTTTTCTTCTTTTTTTTCTCTTTCTTTTACTTGAATAAAAGTGTCTAAGATGCCGGACTGAAGCGTGTAGAAATGTTCATACAATATTTTTAATAATTGATGAAACAGAACATTCACAGTTTCTAGAATACACACTACTTTCCAATATTTAAGATTTGGAAAAAGAAAACGGTTTGAACTGTACTTCTCTTTGATGGATTTCGGATCCCAGAATTTTTCTTTTTATGGGCGATTCTTTTCTTTCTCTTGGAGCTCATCAAAAACAGCGACTGCTTTCAAAGCTGTTCCACCCGAAGATTTTCTTTCAAATTTCTCTAACGTGTGCCAGCCTTTTGACGTGAAGATTCTATTGACCAATCAATCATCTTTTCTTCTTCCCCCACCTCACCAAATCCTGCCACTCGACTGACCTTGACCTCTGTTGTCTGTCACTTCAACAGGCTAAAGTGCAAGGGATATACTTAGTTTACCATTTCTCTCCCCTACCACTTTAACAGTCGGTCCCTGTCTTCCGATCTTTGTTAATGGCTGTTGATTCAAATCAAGAGGGGTAAGGGTATTGACCTCCCCTTCACTCACTCTCTATAGCATACTGTGTCACAGAATTTTTATACTTGATAAAAGTAGAAAGATGCTTTCTAGTAACAACACTAAGAATAATAAGAGGTTGAATTGTCTGAAGAATTTCTGTTATGTTCTCTTTTTTGATTGCAGCCCAGTTGGTTGGGGCTGTAGAATGCATCAGATTTTCTCTCTGCAGAGGGGGAAGACTCCCCCAGCAAGAATCCTGGATAAGATGTGAAACCATCTGATGGTGATGCTCCAGTTTTGGAACTTTGAGGAATATGGAGTACCTCTTCATAGCCATCGCTCCCAGGTCCACTCAGGCCCAGAGTGGTAGCACCTGATAGAGTCTTATCTAGGGGCCAAATAAGAACTGTTTGACATTTAAATTGAGTACAAACAAATGACATGGTAAATGAAATAAATGCTTACTATCATTAATCTCATAACAAACTGTTTTGGCCCTGGAAGGGGTCACAGAGAGAACAAAACACCACGGTTATAGTATAGGTATATATTTACAAGAGCAAAGGATGGTAAGCTAGTTTGTATAATCGCGCGGGGTGAAGTTAGCTTCCAGATCTAGACTGACTTCATATTGCTACGTCTTCCAGTATTATGGAGAGTGGTTGAGTCTATTAGTAGGTGATTCTGATACTGAAAAATATTCTCTTTTTATGGGGAGTTTTTAAAACCAAAGCAAAATTCTTGTGTCCAGCAAAAAATTAATCTGGTAAGACCTCTCAAACACTGGTTCATATTTGTGAAGTTATTTAAAATTGAGAATATAGCTTTTATTCAATCTATGATAATTATCTTTGACTATTCTATTTTAGTGATAAAATAAATTAGCCTCAAGTAAATAATGTTTCTTGTAATTGAGTCTGTCAAACATGTTTTCATCAACTCTTGTGGCGGCGGGGGAATATAAATAATCAATTAAGAATAATTTCATTATTCCTCATTTCAAGAATTTGTCTTTATTTATTTTAGATTGAATTTTTCTACAAGGAATTTTTGGATCACATTGTCATGCAACAATTGTCTCAGTTGTAATTTTTTGTTTTGTCCCAAATATTTCAGACTGATAAAAAGTTAATCCAAATTTGCTTTTTCGAGTCTCTCTTTTTTCCCCCCCGAGTCTCTCTTTTTTATCGAGTCTCTGAAAACAAGATCTTTATATTTTTCTTCTACATAGCAAATAAAAATGCTTCAGAGTTGTTTTTAGAGGCAAAATATTTTTCATCATTAAACTAAATAATACATATATTTCTATTTTATTTATTTTCATTTCATATTACTGTTTTATTAATGGATCTATTTCTATTTTTAAAAAGCCTAATAATGAATCTATTTATCGTAACATCAAGCTTAACCATCCACCAATTGTTACACAACATATTGATAAATTTATTTCTAGTTGGTTAATCTACTAATTTTATCACTAAAATAAAATATTTAATAGAGCTATACCTGGACATGCCCTTATGAATTCTAATTTGAACTCTTAATTTGGCATAATAATAAAAATAAAAATAAACAAAGTTCAAATGTTGCAGTGACCTTCCTCAAATTGATAAACATTTACACAAGCTTAGTCCTATAAGAAAACTCTTTTGTAGAAATTCCTTAAAGGTCAGCTCTTCATGTACGAGAAATATGTATAAATTAATTGTTGCTCATAAGACAGATATTAAATGGAAATAATACTTGTCAACCGGCTCATTGGCCTTGTGGGTAGAATGTTTGCCAATGGTCTGGGAGACCTGGGTTCAATCCCAGATCATGTCATACCAAAGACTTTAAAAATGGTACTTGATACTTCCTTGCTTAACACTCAGCAATATAAGGTACGTATCAAGGGTAAAGTGGAGCAATCCAGGGAAAGGAGTAGCGCCCTCCCCTACACCTCGGTGTAGTAGCTATTGAAAAGGGAACCTTCTGGTCACCCTCAACTCCAACTATGGTGGTTACATTTGCCACATCAATGATAACATGTTTTATAAAGCCTCTGTCAATATCAGTAATAAGGAAAAAAAATATTTTGGTTTTAACCAAAAGGAATTTAAATCTAAAAGGCATACTTATAAAATTAGACTTTCAAATAGAAAATATTAAAATGCCACTTCTTTATTATTGGTCTATTAAAAAAAATGATTGATTCCCCCCCCCCCCACCTAAATGAATAAAAAGGTTAGTAGATCTCTTTTTGTCAAATAGTCTGTTCTAACACTTTTAACTGGTCACAAGTTTAAATGCAATTTATGCCTTGAAAAAAAAACAAATGTTAAAGATATTCATGTTTGAAAATTGAATTATTCACCAAATACAAACATGGATCAAAATTGTTGTGTCATCAGACATTGGGATTTACTTTTAGATACATTGTAGTTGTATTAATATCATTTAATATTTCCTCACAATTATTTATTTTGTAATTTCATGTTGGTGGACTATTATTAGAGTGTTCTGAAAGTAATTACATTTTACCAGAAAGAATATAAAAACAAATGTGTTAAATTTATATAAGTATTAATTTGATGGAAAGTAATTACATTTTACTTGAAAGAATATAAGAATAAATTGAAATTGAGTTTATTTGGGTCTTATCAAAAACTGCAGCGCAAAAAACCCCCAAGAAACTATCATTATAATGGGAGGTACAAAATTTCTACATTATCCATCCCCCCACCAAATTTTGCATTTGCATTTTCATCTGTTTCAGTCACTCAAACATTTCATAAGTAGCAGAACTTTCATTAATAAAGAAGAAATTGAAAATTGTCTTTTAACACTTGTTTTTTCCTTTAAACATGGAATTAAGAATTTCTCTTCCTGTTAGACTTCAGTCATAATTTTTGATTATAATATTTAGTAGATTTAACTTACACTTGTTGTATATCCTCTTTAGTAAAACCTAATTACTTTCTGAGCCCCTTAACATTTAATGTGAATATTTGAAAAATATATAAACATTTTTCTTTTACAATTCTGTATGTAACCTTCTTATATATGATAGTAAATTTTGTCCTCTATTTCAATGCATATCCTATCTGAAGATTGGGAAGTCAAAAAAATTTTTTTTTCATTTTTGCTTGCTCGCATTTGACCACTTTCTTAATTATTTATCCAACATTTATCTTTGGTACATCATTCTCAATTTATATATATATATATATATATATATATATATATCCTGAGGTGGCAATAATAGAAGGATAATCAAGAAACAGTATTCCGTGAAAGGAAATAAAGGAAATGATATGTACTATGGGTTTGAATAAATAAAGAAGTGGTTTATTGTATTATTTACAGAGAGAGTGTTAGTTCTTCACGTGTTCTGTCCAGGGTGTCTCTCTGTATGTCTGTCCGGTGACCGGTGATATAGTTCTGGTGGTGATTACCTATTTCACCATAACATCTCCCTCTAAACCAATTTTTCCTTGGAGAATTTGGCTTAATACCGTTTGTTTTTAGGTCTGTGGCTCAGCCGGTTGACTTTTCTTTTTACCCTTGTACTTTTTCTCCTCAACATTGTTTGAGGGGGTGGAATTGGTGATGAAACTGGTACTCTCGGACCTGGAGTAGAAGATACCACTCTTGGAGTAGGTTGTGTTATGGGTAGAGGAACATTAAAAGAGTCATATAATACCTCCAAGGGCAGTTCATTATCTTCTGCCTGTTTGTAGTCATCAGTGTGTCGAGGTCTTAGCTGATTTATATGCCTGCGACAGTCAAATTTACTACTTCTTACAGAATATAACACATGTCCAATTCTTTTCATAATAATCCCCTCTTCCCAAAAGCTTTTCCCAGTCCTATAGTTCAAGAAGAGTATTTTGTCACCAGGTTTGTAGAACCTTGTCGAAGGGTTTTCTCTTGTTGCTGTTGTTTTGTTTGTATTTGGTAAAATCCTGTCAAATATGGATCTGATTTTTTATGCGAAAATTAGTTCAGCTGGTGACAAACCAGCATTAACACAGTTACAAAATGAATTTATGGGTAGCTCCCATAAATCAAACAAAATGATCCAATCAATTCCGAAGAGGCAAGAATTTATACCTGGAACAACTGACACTTTTGAAGAAAAAGTTTTCGATCCAAGAGATACACTGCAATTAAACTCTCCTTTGAATTTTAATCTCTTTCCGGATACTCCTTTGGCAATTTTAGACGTTTTTTCCAGTTTTGGACAACCAATCCTCTTCCAAGTCACTACGTCGATAATCGAAATATCGCTACCTGTATCCAAAAGTAGCTTAACTGTGTGACCATTTATTTTGGTATTGACAAATTTTCGTTTACCCCCTTGTCTCACTTCTTCTTTTGACAACACTACATTTACTTTAGACTTAAATTTTTGTCTTTGTTTATTTTGTTTAGTTCGGCACTGGGAGGCTCGGTGTCCAACTAAACCACATTTAGCACAAGGTTGGTCTTTAAAAGGGCAATTTTTTCTTAAGTGCGAACCCGCACAGCTCCAACATTCAAAACTTTTTCCTTTGTTCTTGAGAAAAGTTTTTTGTTTCACTACTTGGACCTGGGATGTAACTTTTCCCTCTATCCTAGTGGTGTCCCTTTTCACATTTATCAACTTCTGACATTCTTCTGTTACTTTTTGCAAGTTCATTTCTGGATCTTGCTCCATAATTGATAAAATTCTTGACCTCAAATCCTTGTCCCTCGGTGCTGTCAGTCCCTGGACAAATATGTAACACTTAAACATGTCAACTGATAGGTCTTTCAATTTAAATAGTTCACACAGGGCGTTGACTTTACCCGCATATGTGACAATATCATCAGTTTCTTCTTTTTGCGTGTTTAAACATTTATATCTTGTATGAAAAAGGCTGTCTCTTTCACCAAATATCGAGCACAACATTTTAACAGTTTCTGAAAAAGAAATATCTTCTGGTTTCTTTGGCAAAATCAAATTTGTAAATTTTGTATTTTCCTCCGTACCCAATTTCTGAAGTAGGACTGTGATTTTTTCTTCGTCAGACCATTTCTCACATCTTTTTGTAAAAATCGTCTCGAACCTCCGATAATAGGCGGGAAAGGTGTCGCCTCGTTCTGCGTCGTATTTGAATTCAGCTAGTGAGTTAGCTATACCCTCTGCCGAAAAAAATCTAGACGCATTATCATTAGTTTTTTGTCACAAAATAGTCGGTTATCTGTAGTTTGTTGTATGACAAGTGCTTCAAAACGCTCTTGTTGAACCAACATCTGTTTTTGAAAGTCAATTTGAGCTTTTTGCTGAGAGACTAAACTCTCGGTTAACGTTTTCATCAATGCTGCTATTTGTTCCGAAGCCATTTTTTTTTTTTTTTAAATGCACAAATATCAAGTCAACGTATACATAAAATTTTGTTCCAAAAAGATGATGTCCGCCTTCAACGCTTTCGTTACAAAAAAATTTTGTCAATACTGAGAAATGTTCAGAAAACTCACCGTACAAAATATCGACACTTTACCAATTTCAAGTGCTCCTTTTCGTCTTTTTCAAATACACGTAAACGTATTTACGTAAGAAAAAAAATTCCCACAGCACAGTCCTTTTTTTTTTTTTTTTTTGTTTTTTTTTTTTAGTGAATGAATTTACTGAGTTTGTATTTCGTCTTCGTCGTCAATTGATATATCCTGAGGTGGCAATAATAGAAGGATAATCAAGAGATAGTATTCCGTGAAAGGAAATAAAGGAAATAATATGTACTATGGGTTTGAATAAATAAAGAAGTGGTTTATTGTATTATTTACAGAGAGAGTGTTAGTTCTTCACGTGTTCTGTCCAGGGTGTCTCTCTGTGTATCTCCGTGTATGTCTGTCCGGTGACCGGTGATATAGTTCCTCATTTAAACTGTTCCGGTGGTGATTACCTATCTCACCATAACAATATATATATATATATATATATATATATACAGTGTTGGTTGTAACTAAATCACTTTGTGGGTTTGTGTCGAACCAATGTGAAGAGTGCTCAATATCTAGGATAGAGCTATTATATGATAATAAATAAATAAATATATATTTGATATATATATTTAATTCATAGAATTTTATATATATATATATATATATATATATATATATATATATATAATCATTATCATGTCACACTGCCAGCACAGATATCCCTGACCCTCTCTCACTACTTCTCCCTATCGTTCATCACCACTGGCAGGTCTTCAGGGCTACATCCCATATCCTCACAGAGCTGCTGTATGTATGTTCGAGCTGGTCGTCTTGCTTTTGCTCGGCCATATGTGGGGGTCCATAGGAGTACATGAACAAATTGCATTTCATTCAAATTTTACTTGTATGTAATAATACTACCTCTATCCCATAACAATTGTTACATTTAGTGTATGAAAGTTACATAAAAATATAACAACTATTATTGGACAGAGGTATTGCTTTTTTTATTATTAATAACATATATCTTCTTTTTTTCTTCTTCTTCCTCTTCTGCAGGGTTATTCCTATGTAGCTCCATCTGTTATTTTTTCTGACAATGCAATTAGTGATGATCTCCTCCAGTTAAACTATGTTAACCAACCAAGAGTAAAAAACATCACTGCTGCCAGTCATTTTAAAGTAAGTTGCCAAAATTCTTTTTTTGTCTTAAACATTCATTGCAATTAGATAACAAAGGTTACAAAATGTTTACAATAATTTTTAGTGTATAACATGGGGTCTAGATTTACTCTCTTAAATCCATTCACTCTACCATTTATGTAAGATATCTTACTAACTACAATTCCTTAATGGGGTTAAAAAGAAAAAAATATGTGCCATTCATTACGTAGCCCAGTTGGCTGGGGCCAGAAAATATATCAAGTGCATCTCTGCAGAGGAGTAAGACCCCCGCCTCCCCCATGAGTGCCTTGGATATGACCATTAAACAACCTGATAGTTAGGCTCCAACCTTGGAGATTTGGGAAATGTGGAGTACCCCTTCACTGCCATTGCTCCCAGGTCCACTCTGACCTGGAGTAATTGCAACGGATAGGGTCCTATCTGTGGGTCAAATAGAACCAATTGTGTCCTAACACATGTTAAATGGTAACTGTTATATAGCAATAATTGAAACCATTTAACTGTGTGCACAAAAGACTCATTTAAGAATGTTATCTATAAAGAGCATTTGCCATTAGATAACCCACAAGGGTTGATATGCCATAAAACAAAACCATTCATAAATAATGAATAAAAAAGAATGTCAGTCCTTTGATCAACTTGTAATGTTATTCATAATCACCCATTTTTATTTTTATACTGCTTTCTTTTTTTTTTTCTTTTTTTTTTTGTAGTCATTTACTTAGCTTGGCACCAAACCTGAACTATAGAGCACCCAGTGAGAATCAAACTCACTAGCAATAGTTTGTTAGCCTAGATTTTTTAATTGTTACACTATGCAAGATGACTTTGCCATTTTTGTAAGAGTCAAGCAGAATGGCAAAACAAAAGCAACTGAAATATTATTAATATCTAAAATTGTTATAAATCAAGGGTCATAGTGCATTTTTAATTTTTCGTCAAAACTATAAATTTTTAAATGAAAAATTCTTATTTCGAACAATGATTTAATTTTTTATGATGAATCACTTGATTTTAAATTGCAAATGTGTATTATTGAATTTCCTTATTACAAAATACCAAATCAGATGAATCAATCAAATAGACGAATCGATTTTGACTATTGGAATGGAAATTGCTGCTTTGGTTGATAAGACTTATATAAATATTGAGGATGAAGGGCTGTGAATACACCTGTATGTTTCTTGAATCAAAAGGATAAATTACAGCCTTAATTCAGTCATTTTATTACCTTTTGGTTGAAATATATCACTTACCAAAATATTAAAGAAATATTGTATATAATGATTAATTTGAAGGGTTTTTTGTCAGGGGGAGGTGTTACTAAGAAGTTTTCAAATTTCTTTATTTTTTTTCTTTTTAAGCAACTGTACCTGAAAATCACTTTTAAACTCAAAGTGTCTTGATAATTTTCAAATGTTACTGTCAGAATATTGTGATTATTGATTGTTAGTGGATATTTTATGGTTATTTTCTTTGAACTTTTTCACATGACTCCACTTGGAGTTTTTTTTTATGTTTTAATTTTACTTTCATACTATTGAGATAATATCTTTTATCAAGAAACATTATTGCATTATTCCAATGAATATTTTTTTTCATAAGAATATTCAGTCCATCATATGAAGAAAATGGTTGGGCAATATTTCAAATTGATTAATTTTTGTAGAAAGCCGTCGTAATTGTAAAGTTGCTCTTTCAGGTAAAATTGCTGAAAAAGCTGAATTATCTTGAGACAATCAAAACAAAGTGTGTGGAGGAGAGATAGATGCCCCCCCCTCTCTCTATCTCAGAGAGAGGTATGGAATTGTAATGATTTTATCATCACTTTAAATAGTTCAGTGAATATAGAATTGACTTGAACTGAGAGAATAATATCCTGTTTCTTGGAAATGTCAAGTGGCCAGCTAAATAGGACCCCCTTCGCTCCTCCACCCTTGTACACCTAAAACATTGTTTGAGATATATATGTGTGTGTGTGTGTGTGTGTGTGTGTGTGTGTGTGCATGTGCTTTCTTCTATTCTAAGATATTTGGTATCTTTTTCAGTTTTATTGTATTACATATGCATAAAGAGATATACTGTAGAGAAAATAAGTATTTCATCCTATGCTGATTTTCTAAGTTTGCCACCTTACAAAAATAGGAATGGTCTATAATTTTCAGGGTAGGTCCATCTTGAAAGTGAGACATAGAATATTTTTAAAAATTCTAGAAAATCCCATTATAATAATTTTTGAATGTTTGATGTTTTTAATTGAAAAAATAAATATCCCCTCCTACCAACCAGCAATGATTCAGACCCCACAGACCGGTTATGTGACCTGGAGGCACATAGACTACTACTATTAAGTAAAGTTGGCGACCATAGTCGAGGGTGACCCGAAGGCTCCCTTTTCGATTGCTACTACACCAAGGTGTAGGGGAGGGCGCTACTCCTTTCCCTGGATTGCTCCACTTTACCCTTGATCCGTACCTTATAATGCTGAGTGTTAAGCAAGGAGGCATCAAGTACCATTTTTAAAGTCTTTGGTATGACTCGACCTGGGATTGAACCAAGGTCTCCCGGGCCACTGGCGAACACTCTAACCGCTAGGCCAATGTCCGGTTACTCAATTATTATTCCTAATCAAATACTCATTACCTGTATAAAAGACACTAGTTCACAGAATCCTTCAATGAATCAGCATCTAAACTCTCCACAATGGGCAAGACGAAAGAATTGTCTAAGGACATCCGGGACAAAACTGTATATCTGCACAAGACTGGAATGGCCTACAAGACAACTGGCAAGCAGCTAGGTGAGAAGGAGTCAACCGTTGGTGTGATAATGAGAAAATAGAAGAAACACCAATTGACTATCAATCTCTCTTGGTCTGGAGCTCCATGCAAGATCTTCCAACGTGGAGTAAACCTGATGATTAGAAAGGTGAGGGAACAACCCAGAACTACACAGCAAGAGCCTCATTGATGATCTCAAAGCAGGTGGGACCACCGTCACTAAGATGACCATTAGTAACACACTACATCATAGTGGACTGAAATCATGTAGTACCCGCAAGGTCCCCCTATTCAAGGAGGCACATGTACAGGCCCATCTGAAGTTTGCAAATAAGCACCTGGATGATTCAGAGGAGGGTTGGGAGAAAGTGTTGTGGTCAGATGAGACTAAAACTGAGCTTTTTGGCATCTACTCAGCTTTCCGTGTTTAGAGGGGAAAAAAAGCTGAATTGGACCCCACGAACACCATCCCAACCGTTATGTGTGGTGGTAGAAGCAGTATACTTTGGGGCTGTTTCTCTATTAAGAGGACAGGACAACTACAACAAGTCGAGGAAAGGATGGATGGGGTCTAGTACTGAGAAATCTTGAGTGAGCCAGGGCATTGAACATGGGTCATGGATGGGTGTTCCGGCATGATAATGATTTAAAGCATACGGCTAAGGCAACAAAGGAGTGACTCAAGAAGAAGCACATTAAGGTAATGGAGTGGTTTAGTCAGTCTCTGGAGTTTAATCCTTTAGAGAATCTGTGGAGGGAGCTGAAGATTTGAGTTGCTCAATGACAACCTACAAACCTTAAAGATTTGGAGAGGATCTGTTTGGAAGAGTTGGCCAAAATTCCTCCTGGGATCTGTAAAAACTTGATAACCCACCACAGTAAATATCTGGCTACTGTGCATGCCAACAAAGGTTTCTTCATCAGGTATTGAGTTGTGTTTTGCTATAGGATGAATTATTTTTTCAATAAAATACAAATAGATGTCAAAAAATTATTATGTGATTTTCTAGAGTTTTTTTAATATTCTATCTCTCACTTTCAAGACACACCAACCCTGAAAATTGTTGACCGTTCCTATTTTTTATAAGGTAGCAAATTCTGAAAAATCAGCAGGGGATGAAATACTTATTTTTGCCTCTGTAAAATGAATTAATTTATTTGCTTATTATAAAGTCAGTTTATGAAATTGTGTATGTTTGCCTATGAGTTTGTGTGTTTGTATATGTTTGGTATCTCTCTTATATCTGTATATGTATGTCTTTTGTATATAATTATATATTTGTACCTGTTTGTGGGTGTATGTTTATATCTATGGTTTTCATTTTGTATATGTGTATTCAAATCAATAGGTCTGTGTAGAGTCTGTTTGTTGGGTGTGATAATTGTTTTTTCAAAGCAAGTGCTTTTGACAATTATTTTGAACCTAAGATTTTAAATGTGGATTTTTCAAAGCAAGTAATACTCCCTATTTGAAAGATTAATACCCATTTCCTATTTTCATTTTCACCTTTAGTCTTCAGTGAGAATAAACTAAAATTTATGAATGTATATTGCCATCATTAACAGCAAATCACACTGACAGCATGGGGTTCCCTGACTCTTTCTTGCCATCCATCCCTATCATCTATCTCTCCTGGTAGGTCTTCTAGACTACATCTAGTATTTACTCTGAGCTGATTTATGTAAGTCATTGCCGGTTGGCTAATACTGGCATATTCATGTGTAGGAGTCCATACCAGTCAAAAAAGCTAGTATTATTTACATATATGTGTGTGTGTATATATATATATATATAGTAAGTAAAGTAAAGTTGGCGAGCTTAGTCGAGGGTGACCTGAAGGCTCACTTTTCAATAGCTACTACACAAAGGTGTAGGGGAGGGCGCTACTTCATTTCCAGGATTGCTCCACTTTACCCTTGATCCTCACCTTATAATGCTGAGTGCTAGGCAAGGCGACATCAAATACCATTTTTTTGAGTCTTTTGTATAACTCAACCTGGGATTGAACCCCGGTCTCCCAGACCATTGGCAAACACTATATATAGCTAATTTCTTAGCTACTTATTTTCTCAAAAAGAACTTATAAAATTTGAATTATTTAGAATCCAAAACAACTTATTTTGAAAAGTAAAATTCGGTAAAAAATTTCTAATCATAGTTATTTAAAAAAAGTATGCTGTCTATGAAACTGTGTACCCCCCCCCCCAAAAAAAAACAGTTAATTCAAGAGCAATAAAAAATCTACAATTCTCTGAAATGTCAAAACTAAATATTTTGGAGAAAAATGAATTTTCTAATCCCACAGAATGTATCCTATTGGTTTTGGTACTGGCCTATTGTGATTTTTGAATCATGTCAGTTCTAAGTTATTAATTTGATATAAATCAGTTCATTTCAGCATGACACATTCTTAGTGACAACAGCTTATATATATATATATATATATATATATATATATACACATATATATATATATATATATATATATATATATACATTTAGCAACTGTTAATAATTCAATTCACATAGCACTAATACCCTTGGGAAAGGTATGAATCCAATTATTCTCCCTCCAGCTATGGGTAAATAGTAAGGCAGACTGGGTTCTTCAGCTTTGGTGAGGTAACTAGTCTAGGAGAAGGAAAACTCTGAATTCAAACCTGTTAAACTCCGCTTAAAAAAATTGACCTTGTGTCATATCCTGCCCGAGTGGAGGGGTTGGGTAAATATGGTTAATAATTCAATATTCAGAATTTAGCTTCATATATTTTTGAATATAAACAATTGAGATGAATAAAATGAAAAGTTTCTATTAGAATTTTTACAACACTGCAATAACTCTCAGTTCCTGTCCACCAAAAAAGCCCTCCACCTTCTCCTCCGTGAATTTAGCCTTATAAATTTAAGGAATGTAAAACTTTGACTAAATGACAACCTATGTTGTCAGTGTGCTGGAGTAAAATTTGAATTTGTTTTGTGTGTATTTTGTTTTTGTTTTTTTTTTAATTTGTGAGTTGAAGAGAAGAGAGTTTAAAAGTGTCAGAGTTAAATATTCAAATGATTAACTTGTTTCTTTATTTCCAATTCATTTCAAGTTATTAGCTTTTTATGCTACTAAGATCTTTTTAAAGTGAAATATTTCTTATATTTTCAGAATTCACCCTTTTTTCAAAATTATGAATTGGAAGGTGGGATCTTAGGAGAGGGCAGTTATTCAGTTTGCAGGTAAGTAAACTATACCTATTATTGTGTATGTATTTTATATATATATATATATATATATATATATATATATATATATATATATTAGTGTATGTGTGTTGTATAATAGTTGTGGTCAATGACTGCATCTCTGCAGAAGGATGAGACCCCCCCCCCCCCCGCAATCAACGAGTATCCTGGATATGAAATTGAACCATCTGATGGTGAGGCTCCAGTCTAGGAGCTTTCGGGAATGTGGAGTACCCCTTCATTGCCATCACTGCCAGGTCTACTCTGACCTGGACTGTTAGTACCTGATAGGGTCCTATCTATGGGTCAAATAGAAGTGTTTGACATTTAAACTGAGTGCAAACGACTTATGCTAAATTGAATTGTTAGTGATACATAACAATTTAACTGTGTAGAAACAATAGCAATATTTGTGTACAAACAGATTAGTTCTGATTTAAAAATGAAATTACCTACAAAATAATCTCTTCCATATCATGTATATGTATTTAAATGTGTTCAAATAAATGACTGATTTTAAATTGTTACTGTTATATAGCAATACTTAAAACAAATGATTAATAGTAAATAGAATTATTTGTATGAGAAAACAATACTTGAAAGCATTCAACTGTGTGCAAAAATAAAAAGAAAGTCTCATTTAAAAATGTTATCAACAAAATGTGTTAAATCTCACACATATATATATATATATATTTAAAAACAAGATTTGGCATTAGATAAAAGTTCATAAAGTTTGGTTTGGTTTTATAGTATATCAACCGTTGTAGTTTATTATATTCAGTTTTCATGAGAATTTCTAAATGTAGCCTTGATCAAACTTGGCTTAGACTATAAAGTGTTTTTGTTAGTCTCTCTGAAAATCAGTACCTTGCTGATTGAACAACGTGGTTAAGCTACTAAATTTGACTCTGGGGAAACTTCTAACATAAAAGATTTTTTATTCTTCATAGGGAAAGTGAAGGTTCTACCAATAAACAATCAGCTGGAAACCATGTTACTGCAAAACATTTCTAATAATACAGAATTTAAAACAAAAAATTAAATTATGTAAAATTATATGAATAATTAACATCTAATGAAGAATTATTAATTAGGTTTATCGCTACTTCTTCAAACTAGAGGTATAAAATAATTTCATGATGAGTATTGTTGTTTAGTTCAGAATAACTATCTGGACAAAAATCAAAATGTTTAAATCAAATCTTTTGAATGTCAGTAATTTTTTTTTTTTTCTAAAATATCCTTAAAATTTATTGCAGAACTATTGTAACTTTATAAGATAAAAAATATAATTGGTAAGTTTTTTTTCTGCTATGTGGATTTATTTTTACAATTCCTTTTTGAAACCAATTTTTAATTGTCAAGAAAGATTGTAAAATAACCAGTTGTCACAAGTCTTGATTTCGTATCTCGTGTTGATGACTACTTCAACTTGTAGTAAGCTAAATTTTATCTTAAAAATGATCACCGTATTTTAAAAAGAATTTTTTATTTTGCAGACGCTGTGAACACAAAGTAACAAAAATGAAATATGCTGTAAAGATTCTTTCTCGTCGTGTTGATCATACGTCTGAAGTGAAAATGCTCCGAATGTGTCAGAATCATCCAAATATAGTGAAACTCATTGATGTATTTCATGATGAGGTAAAAAAAATACAAAACAAAAAATGTTTTTTTTTTTTCATGTTGAGTTTCTTATTCAAAGTCCTATTTTGTAAAAGTTCAAGTAAATCATCAAAATGACTTAAAACTCCAAAACACAAATTGATTCTTTATCCCATTTGGGATAATTATAAAAACCAATGCTAATATATTAACATTATTTGCTTTTTTATCTTCATTCAAATGGGATATTTTCAAATGAAAAAAAAACGATGGAATTCTACTGCTTCATTTTCAAAGATAGTCAGGTAGATATGGCATCCTATGAATGTGTTTTCTCTCATACATAGACACGTGTGTGTGTGTGTGTGTGTGTATAATGTGTGTACTTAAAGTCTACTTTTAGTGGCCATTTTATATCCTATATTTTAGAAATAAGGGGAATTACTCTGCATTTAACAGTGATCTTTTCAAGATAGTATAATGGTTCAAGTGAAAGTGCATATCATTATTAAGCTGCAAATTGGACAGTAAATTGTTTTATTCTCTAAGTTATGTTAACATACATACAAAAATTGGATCATTTTATACCCCACTCCTCTTCACCCCTTACAACCTTACATGTTTCTTACACCAAAGACTTCCTCCTGAGGGACCTGATGAAACTGATTTGGTCTGTCTCCAGTCAAATCGCGACCTACCACATTGTGTTTTCTGCTCTCAAGTCGGAATTTTATCAACCAGGCGTCTGGACTGAAATTCGCTGTTCAAAGGTGGGTTAGTGATATATGGAAAGAGGTTGCACAATAAAAACTCCAAAACAAAAGGTGACAGTCAAATTGAATTTTATGTAAAATAAAATAAAGGGCTACAATTTCTGTCTACTGGAGTGATGAACAATAGTTAGTTCTTATCACTGCTGTCAATTACAATTAAGTTTTCTTGCCCAGGACTGCATCAAGAGTTGGTCCAGGGTTCTTGATCAATATGATTTTCTTAGACTCAAGTTAACTTTAAGTTAGCGCGATTCTTTCTACTTCAGGCCTTCTCTAAAATCTTGTGCAACTCTGTCTGCCTGCTTTTTGGTTCTCTCCGGCTTCCGATCTCTGCTACTGCAGCTTTGTGACTCTCGTGCATCTCTGCCTCACAACTCTATGAGCATCCTAAATGCTCTGCTTATATGAAACTGGTGTGGGTTCTGGTGAAATGGGGAATTCTCTTCCAAAGTTATAATTAAATCGGATTCTCATTAATTCGATTTTTGTAACTTGGCGTTTTTCCGACTTTAGGCATTTTGATCAATCCCTTTTTAGTAGCCAGAGGGCCTTACTCCCTCTTAACCTTTCCAATCACTGTTACTTTTACCAGTGACATAACCTCTGGGATTCCTTCTACCTGTTCAATAATTCTCTAGCCTTTGTTTAAGGGCAATTATAATTGTCAACTTTTGACAAAACTGTCTTTCAAAATGTGTAAGTGAAAAAGCGGTCCTGCATCACAGACCAATTAACATTTCTTATCTAATTGCCGATTCTGCATCCTCGGCTGGCTTGACAATTGTTTTTCTCTAGTCAAGCAGAAATAAAACGCATGGCCCATCACCCAGATGTTGGAATCGAAACCGGATCAGTTTTCTCCAGATCTCTTTGTTCAGATTTTTTGTTGATCTAACTTTTTGGGGGGTGCAAAGTATATTATGCACTTTCAATAAAACAATATTTCTTTTTATCATTTCTGTTTGGTTCTCAAAATTTACATTTTCAGTAATATTAGATTTACACCAGCTTCTCAAAAATGGATTCCATTGGAATTACTTTTTGGTGGATTAACTCTTCATGGACCAATACTGGTACAGCACTAAATTTTTAGTTTGTTAACCCTTCACAGATCGATATTGTCACAATTATAAATTGTGGGCCTGTGTTCAAAAGACCATATCCCAAGGAAGAGAGCTATAGAATGAATCAGCCAGAAAACTGAATTATAATGAACATATTAGTTTAAGATAAATAAATAAAAGTAACCTTAAAAAAACATCCCTCTACTCTATTATGAATATGCAATATTTTCTTAGATAAATAGAGATAATCCTTTCTTTAACCGCTTTTTAAAATTTCTTGTTTTTTTTTGTTTTTTTTTTCAGCTCCATACTTACATTGTGATGGAACTTCTCAAAGGGGGGGAACTTTTGGATCGAATCAGGAAGAAGACGAATTTTACTGAAACTGAGGCTGGTCGTATTATGAAGATGCTTGTTGAAGCTGTGGATTTTATGCACCGGCAAGGAGTTGTTCATCGGGATTTGAAACCTGAGGTACATTGCACTCTTTTACACAAATATTTTGTGACTAATTCTCAAGAATTTTGTTATCTAAACTTGTGTCCAACTAATGTACTTATAAAAACATCAGTTGCCGAGTCGGCTGGGGCTGTAGAATACACTGACTGCATCTCTTCAAAGAGGTAAGACCCCTGTCCCCAATGAGTGTCCTAGATATGACACTAAACAATCTGATGGTGAGGTTCCAGTAATGTTGGAGCTTTGCTATTGCTCCCAGGTCCACTCTGGCCTGGAGTGGTAGCACCTGATAGTTTCCTATCTATGGATCAAATAGAACTAAACTGTGTACTTATGCTAAACTGAATTGCTTGAAATAGAACTGTCTTGAAATTAAACTATGTACTTATGCTAAACTGAATTGTTTGAAATAGAACTGTTTTTGACATTGAAACTGTACTTACACTGAACTGAATTGTTTGAAATAGTACTGTTTTGACAAAAACTATACTTATACTAAACTGAATTGTTTAAATTAGAACTGTTTGACTAAATTGAATAGCTTGAAATAGAAATGTTTTTGACAATTAAACTGTACTTATGCTAAAGTGAATTGTTTGAAATAGAACTGTTTATTTGTATAAAAATGGATTTGGCATTAAATAACCTACAAAGGTTGATATGCCATAAAACCCAAATAAACAAACAAAAACATCAATATTAAATATATTTCTAAAATGAAGTCAAATGAAAATTCTCTTTGTCATTGTTTGATTCTGGAATTGATACTCATATCCTAATTCTTAAATGTCGGTAATGAGTTGTTTTTGGTAACCAACTTTAATGTGTGTCTAAAATGGTATTGGGTTTTATGAAATACTAAATAAATCATTTATCACACATTTATAATTGATAACTTGGATATGGCACTTTAATGTTATTTTTACTAGTATTTTATATTTCTTTCATATTTTTTTTTTTAATTGCAACTCTCTGATTGTTATTTAGTAAGCTGCATGTATCAGAAACAAACACATACATATTTATGCATCACAGAAATTCTTGTTAAATACCAAATCAGATGATAGACTTCCAATGAGACTTAGAATATGTTGACTGACTGCAGAGGAATAAGTCCTCCCAGAAAAAAAAGAGGGGTCCTGGATCTAGACTGGGAAAACTGGGAAGTGTTGAGTACTCTTTTCATTGCCATTACTACCAAATTCCTCTCTGACCTGAAGTGGTAGTAATTGTTAGGGTCTCATCTATGGGTCAAATAGATCTTTTTGGAAATTATCAATATTAGACAAGTTGACAACTATATAACTGCATTCAAACAAATGTTTATTATTATTATTATTATTATTACTATTACAATTATTAAATAGGAATAGTTACTTGAAACAAGACTGATTTCAGCAAGGGTTCACATGGCATAAAACTAATAGGAATAGTTACTTGAAACAATAGTTAAATAGGAATAGTTACTTGAAACAAGACTGATTCCAGCAAGGGTTGACATGGCATAAAACTAACCAGCCATTCAGTCACCTCATCTAAGTGTCAAATAAATCTTTTTTAAAATTACTAATGTTTCAGAGTACTTGAAACCCTTAAACTGTATGCAAATTATTTTTATTAAGACTTACTTGAAGCTGTAATTGTTTACAAAGGATTATTTTAATTATATAATTGTGTAAATTATTGGTATTTAAAAAATGAAACCAAATGTAAGAAAAGAAATAAAAACTTACTTAAAAACCATATAATTGTTTGCAAATTATTAGTATTAAATCAGAAAACAGATTATTATTGTTATTCAACAGGAATGGTTACTCCATTTAATTGTGTTATATGGGAATAGTTGATATCATATAACTGTGCAAACATGATTCTAGACAAATAATAAAAAAAAAAGAAAAAGTGCAACAAAAGGAAATAAAACTTTTGAAAATGTAATGATTACTATCAAAAAATAAATTAAATTTCAGCTTTAAATAACCCATAAAGAATTGATATGCTATTAAATAAACCAAACCAAACAACACTTCTGAGCTTTCAGAAGTTTCATTCCTATAGAAGTATTAGTATTATTAGAATGTTTGAGGTTATATATCTGTAAACAAATTTACTTACTTGAAACCATAAAACTGTGTACAAATAATCTTCATCTAATTTTGACATTAAATAAGTCATGTCATTAACTAAACCAAATTTTTTTTTTCCGAACTAATTTTACACCTGATCATTTCATTTGTTTTTAGAACATTCTGTTTGAAGATGAAAGTGAAGATGCTCAAATCAAAATTGTCGATTTTGGTTTTGCTCGACTGAAACCTGAGAATCAACAATTACAAACGCCGTGTTTTACTTTGAACTTTGCGGCACCCGAAGTTCTCAGTCAGGCAACAGTCAACAATAAAAATGGAGGTTATGATGAGGCATGTGACCTCTGGAGTTTAGGGGTCATTTTGGTGAGTTCATTAAATTTGCATTTTCTATTTTTAGAAATATTTTTATTTTCTTTCAATGTAAATACTTAAATTTTGGGATGGAAAGAAATGCTGAATCACTAGGCATCAAAATATATCTGTAGTGTTTTCTTTATTGAATACCTCACATAGTGTTATAGTTAACAAGATTTTGATGTACATGTCTCTCTCTGTCTTTACCAAAGACAGTTTAGTCCACCCGAACAACAGAAGTTATGTCGGAATTTAGAATTTCCAAGCAACTTCTATTTTATCTACATTTCAAGACTGCTAAATGACTTTTTAGAAAGTAATCAACTTTCAACAAGAAACTCCAAAAGTACTTTATATAAAGAATTTTTTCTTTGAATGTGAAGTTCTTATTACTAATGCCATCAAAAAAATTAACATGTTTAAGTAATTTGGAATTGCGTACTATTTATAAAATGACTCAAACTTTATATAACTCTACATTTTTTAACTTTAGTTTTAAATAAAGATAACAATTACTTATAACATTACTCCTTTGCTATAAATAAAAAACAATCTTAATTCTTATAAATAAAACTCTTGAAACAATAGAACCAATTATCACAATTTAAGAC
>CAUZXS010003779.1:10000-35000 GCA_963585895.1 Sepioteuthis lessoniana | reverse complement strand
AATTATTTTATTGTGTAAAAACAAATTATTTATAGAAAATAGAATTATCTGCGTAAGATAGAAATTCTTGAATCCATTTAACTGTGTGCAAAAAATGAGCTCAGGCTCGATTTAAAATATATTTATAAATCATATATTCTTTATATATGTATAAATAGGATTTGCTATAAAAGAGTCTACAATGGTAGATGCACCACAAAACTTAAACAAACTATAATTTTCATTTAACGATTCTGTTTTCTATTTTATTGGAGACATATGAAACACTTTATAATGGTACGAAAGATGTGATCGTAATTTCTTTCAGATTATATATATATATATATATATATTCCTGGCGAAGGAATTAACGGCTGCCACTCGTTTATTGCAAAGCTCTACATGTGATTTGAGCACGCTGGTATATGGTAAGGTAAAATGTAAATAAACGAAAGCCACTACATAATGCCATATAATTTTCGAGCTGACGTATGTCGACTGTGGACTGAGTGGTATGATACTACGTCTAACGTACATTTGGCCGGGTTTCAATCCCAGCTAGAAGCGTCCAACGTGTTTAGCCACACTGAAGAGTTGTGATGCAACGAAATAGTCTATCTGTGGATGACAACATATATATATATATATATATATATATATAATTATTGTGGTTTATGGTTCTCACTAGCTCATATGGTGAAGTAATCGAGGACCAAATATTTCAGTGTTATTAAATAATGCTCAAAATCAATTAGAGAGATTATATATATATATATATATATGTGTGTGTGTGTGTGTGTGTGTGTGTGTGTGTGTGGTTGTGTGTGTGTGTGTGTGCTATAAAAATTAGACGAACCAGACATGCGGTACACTGCTGGAGAAGTAAGGACGAGCTCATAAGTGATGTACTCCTGTGGACCCCTTCACATGGACGAGCAAAAGCAGGTGACCAGCCCGAACCTACATACAGCAGCTCAGTGTAGATACTGGATGTAGCTCTGGAGACCAGCTGGAAGCGACGAACGATAGGGACAGGTGGGGAAAGAGGGTCAGGGATATCCACGCTGATGGCATGACAAGATGATATATATATATATATATATATATGTGTGTGTGTGTGTGTGTGTGTGAGAAGAAGTGAATTGAATCTGACAGAATGTATGTAGAAAAGCATAAAAACAGAAGAAAGATACATGTTTGATGGTTTGTTTATTTGCCAACGCGTTTCGACTTCAAGATTTTGTCTAAATGTAAAAATATTTTATCAAAATTATTTTTTGGTGAAGAATAATTTTAATTGGTAAATTTTTTGGGTTCAGTTAGAAGTCTTCATCAGGGCTTGGAGATGTTGCAATGTAAAAAAAGAAATGTTTGCCAATAGCCTAGGTAATCGGGGTGCAATCCCAGGTCGAATCACACAAAAGACTCAAAAACGGTGCTTTGTACCTCTTTGCTTTATACTCAGCAATATAAGGTAAGAATCAAGGGTAAAGTGGAGCAATCCAGAGAAAAGAGTAGCGCCCTTTCTTACACTTCGGTGTAGCAGCGATTAAATGAAAGCCTTCGGGTCGCCCTCGATTATGGTCGCGAACTTTACTGACATATATATATATATATATATTACATGGTAGTGTTTGTGATCCAGGATTCCATGTTTTATGCATTCGTCATTATGAAGGTTTTCACAAAATACTGATTAATATGGTCAATCTTTTGTTTGAAGGGGAATTTTGTTTGTAAATATGTGTGCCTAACATTGTGTGTTTTTTAAATGTTAGTATGTTTGTGTATGTGCTGTTGTTCGCGCATATATACATACATACGTATATTTGCCCATGTATTGGCATGGATCTTTACATATATACACGTATTTTCATTGTCTATTGTTAAGAAGGGGTGTGGCAATGGAAGAGAGCGTGAAAAGGGGAGTGTGCGTGAGGAGGGATGAGGACGAATTTGTTATATATATATATATATATATATATATATATATATATATATATATATATATATATATCCTCATATGCCCTGATATTTTGTTGTAACAGGAAGTGTTAAATGTCAATTTTATTCTATTGTTTTTTTAAATCTTACTACCTTATTATTTCCTTTTCCCCCTGCTTCCCTCCACTCTCTCTCTCTCTCTCTCTCTCTCTCTCAGTGTATGGATTAATGGGTGTGTGTACACAAATGCATGTATATAAATATGCATCTGAACACATTGGTATGTTGGAGGTTTGTGCTGTGTTAATATCAAGAAAGTTGCTAAATATTTAAGAGGCAGATTTTTAATTAAACAAAAAAGTTATTTAATTCTTATGTGGCGATTTGTTGTCATCTCTGTATCATAACTGGCCTTTTCTTCATTTATCTTTCATTTTGACTATCTATCTATCCACATTTACCCAACCCCTCCGCTCGGGCAGGATATGACACAAGGTCAATTTTTAAGCGAAGTTTAACAGGTTTGAATTCAGAGTTTTCCTTATCCAAGACTAGTTGCCTCACCAAGGCTGAAGAACCTAGTCTGCCCTATTATTTACCCATAGCTGGAAGGAGAAAAATTGGATTTATAGCTTTCTCAAGTGTATTAGTGCTACGTGAAATGCAATCAGTCCCGTCCAAGATGTGAACTCGTGTCGCCGTGTCCATCTATCTTTCTATCTATCTATCTATCTGCATGTATATATACACACACACACACACACACATACGCACACAAGCACATATATATATAGTTGAAAAAGGGTCACCTGTGGATCGGCTACGAGAAAGTTCTGAAATTGATCTTGTCTTAGATATAATGTTATTATCTTTCTTTGCATATTTGTAGACAGAGAACTCTTATTTTATTAATACTTGAATTTTTTTCCTAATATTTTACTGATAAACAGAATTATATATATATAAGTAAAGTTAGCGACCATAGTCGAGAGTGACCCGAAAGGTCTCCCTTTTTGATAGCTACTACACCAAGGTGTAGGGAAGGCCACTAATCGTTGCCCTGGATTGCTTACCTTTACCTTAGATCCGTACCTTATATTACTGAGTGTTAAGTAAGAAGGCATAAAGTATCATTTTCGAGTCTTTGGTATGACTCGGCCTGGGATTGAATCCAGATCTCCCGGGCCATTGGCGAACACTCTAACTATTATGCATATATATAAAGATTACACATATTCTATTATGCATATATATAAAGGTTACACATATTCAGAGAATTCGTGTAAAGATACGCACACGTTAGTGGATATAATTTTGGACATGGTGATTTATATCTTTTATCCACAAAGTTTACAAGATGTAGATTTTGGTAGCGAATAATGCTTAATGATATCCGTTGTGTTTGTATAGTTTTTCATGAGAAATAAAACTCTCATATCTTCGGCTCAAAAGAAAATTAACTTTTTATTAAAAAAAATGGTTGGGTATATTTATTCATGGTTGACATGATGTATATATTTTTTGGAATTTAGTTTTATGATGTCTATCCATTATTTCCAACTTTTCAAATATTTCGAAAACACCGATCGGAAAACTATTTATCTTTATGATCGGCAGGAATTTATCTTCTTTTAATTTTCTTGAAAAAAAAAAATCTTATTTGATGTTTTTAAAGCGAAGTAAGATCTGTATACAAAAAGTAATTTCAATTATTAGAAACTAATTTTTCTCGGCTGTTTATGAATTGGGGATAATTATTTAAAAAATCTATGAATTTTTATCGGTTTAATTTTATCTGCATCAATTTACTTCACGTCTTTTGGGGGGAAACCTTTTCTAACTATCAATTCGCCAGATCTTTCTGTGACATTTAAAATTCAAAAAACCACTTTACAATTTTAAGCCAACCATGTGATTACATATGCAACGTTTTGTAAACAGTTTTTCTCCCATTTTTCCAAAACGATTTATTTAATTTTCAATTAGAAAATCGAAGAACTGTCTTCAAATGTAAGTCAGTTTACTTTGTGATTATAAATGTCAATTTTATTGTGTTTTATAGTGTTGGACAATGACATTGCAGTATGTGAGTTCGAACCCCAGTTGCGACATTATATCCATTTTGGGAATAATACTCTTTAGAAAGGCATGAACCTCTTTATATCCTCAGCTATGGGTTAAATTGCACCGCTACTATTCTTCTAAAAAGATCACTTTGGCTTTAGATAATCCATGAATTTGATATGCCATTAAATAAAGACACCTAACCAAACCAAATATAGCCACTGGAAAAGAGTTTGGGGCGTTTTATTTCTTTTTCCTTATCTTTTTTTTTTTCCCTTCTTCTTTTTCACCTCATCCTCTTTCTCTGCCTCCTTCTTATCAGCTGATCAAACGACAGATTTACACGCTTTGATTTTGTGTACTTCCTCTGACAAAGCAAAGAGAAAAAAGTGGATTGAGATAGAAAACGGAGGTGAAAATGCAATATATTAATATAATTATTAAAAATAACTGTGCCTTCCGACAATTTGAGATTAAAGACTTTTATATAAAATAAGAAAAAACCGAAAACCTCCTTGATAATTCCTTAAATTCAACAATGCAATTCATCAACATTCGAGTTTAAAAAAGAACAAACACAGTCAAATATAGATATTGCATCCTGACAGTGGAAAATGGCATATTTATTCGGTATGGTGTCTTCCAATTAGTACTGAGATTAAAGCTTCTTCTAACAGGGACATTTTTCTAATAGACATGAGGATTTCACCAGGAAAATCTGAGAGAAATATCTAAAGATCTTGGTATGAATTTGAAAGTTTCATCGAACTTAAAACTAGTTTATTTTGTCGGTGTAAATTTCGATTTTACAAAGGAAACACACCAGCCTTATCAAAAGACAATATGGACTTATATATCAACATAAAATTTAATGACCTGCCAAACATTGATATGTATATTTAGAAATCACAGTGTAAAGTGATTCGAGTAACGCTATGATATTCAGCAAAGCATTTAAAATAATATGAAAATAGTATGAAAATAAACGATTTTAAATAATAATAATAATAATAATAATAATAATAATAATAATAATAATAATAATAATAAACAAATGGTATATGCACAACCCAGCACCTGTCCTAGAAAATGACACGCACAAACTTCTGTTGGACTTTGATATACAAACGGATCACTTAATCTCGGTCCGAAGACCAGACCTTATAATAATCAATAAAAAAAAAAAAAAACAAGAAAATCTGCAAAATTGTCGATTTTGCTGTTCCGGCAAACCACAAAATAAAATTGAAAGAATGTGAAAAGACCTTTCTAGAGAATTGAAAAAACTATGGAACATGGAGGTGACAATTATACCAATTGTGATTGGTGCTTTTGGCACGGTAACTAAAGGATTATTAGAGGGCCTGGAAGATTTAGAAGTTGGTGGTTGAGTGGAGACCATGCAAATGACAGCATTATTTAAAACGGCCAGAATACTAAGAAGAGTCCTGGAGACTTGTAGAAACTTGTTTTAACTCAATCTCCAGTGAAAGACGATCAGCTTACGCTGATGTGAAAAAACTCCAATGAGTAATAAATAATAATAATAATAGCCTGTCATTTTCTAGGACAGGTGCTGGGTTGTGCATATACCATTTGTTGACCATACAAACAAATGGTATATGCACAACTCAGCACCTGCCCTAGAAAATGACATGCATAAACTCCTATGGGACTTTAACATACAAACAGATCAACTAATCCCCGGCCTGAAGACCAGACCTTATAATAATCAACAAAAAAAAGAGAATCTGCAAAATTGTCGACTTTGCTGTCCCGACGGACAACAGAATAAATCTGAAGAAAAGTGAAAAGAACGATAAGTACCTCGACCTTGCTAGAGAATTGAAAAAGCTGTGGAACATGAAAGTAACGATTGTGCCAATTGGGATTGATGCTTTTAGCACAATAACTAAAGGATTATTAAAAGGCCTTGAGGACTTGGAAGTTGGCGGACGGGTAGAGACTATCGAAATGACAGTATTGCTAAGAACGGCCAGAATCCTGAGACGAGTCCTGGAGACATGAGGAGACATGCTGTCACTCAGGCTCCAGTGAAAAACCATCAGCTAAGACTGATGTGAAAAACTCTGAAGGAGTAAATAATAATAATAATATTGTCGACTTTGCTGTACCGGCTGAACACAGAATAAAAGTGAAAGAATGTGAAAAGAAGTATAAATACATCGACCTTGCAAGAGAATTGAGAAAGCTGTGGAACATGCAAGTGACGATTGTACCAATTGTGATTGATGCTTTTGGCTCAGTAACTAAAAGATTACTAAAGGAACTAGAAGATTTGGAAGTTGACGGACGAGTGGAGACCATCCAAACCACAGTATTATTGAAGACAGCCAGAATCCTGAGAAGTCATGGAGACTTGAGGAGACTTGCAGTCACTCAAACTCCAATGAAAAACCATCAGCTAACGCTGATGTAAAAAACTCTAAAGGAATAATAATAATAATAATAATAATACAAACCAACCAACCAATCTTTCCTATTTCTTATCACACACACACACACACACACACACACACATATATACATACGATTTGGCATGAGATAACAAGCAAGTGTTGATAAGCCATAAAATACAAACCAACCAACCAACCTTTCCTGTTGTTCATCACACACACACACACACACACACACACACACACACACACACATATATATATATATATATATATATATATATATATAAGATTTGGCATTAGATAACTCTCAAGTGTTGATATACGATAAAATACATACCAACCAACCAATCAACCACTCTTTCCAATTGTTCATCACACATACACATACACCCACCCACCCACACACACACACACACACATATATATATATATATATACGGTTTGGCATTAGATTACTCTCAAACACACGCACGCACACGCACACATTCATAACACTTCTATCTTTTTCCTTTTCTTGGGTCCTTTTATTTCTGATTCTTTCTGTTTTCCTATTTCTCTCTCTTTTTCTATTCCATTTCGTTATTGTCTTCTTGTGGCTTTTTCTTCTAATATTCCTTCACGTCAATCTTCCTTCTTTCCTTTCATCTCTTTCTCTTTGACCTTTTTTTTTTAATATTCTCCCTCTTCATTACACCTTCTCGTTTCTCCCCACCTTCCTCGTCTCTCCTTTTCCTTTTTCTTCCTCTTTCAGAAGGGAAAGACGCACGCTATGGTATTAAGAGATATCTTAGTCGAAATGATAAATGGAATTCACGTGACGGAACAATACCTTTTCTTTTATTAGAACGACACGAAAGGGATGAAAATTATAAAGATATATTATTGAGTTTCTGATTCTTCAATTTAGTAATAGAGCTATGATTACTTTCAAAAGTTTCTTAAGATGTGCCAACCCCTCCACTATCCACGATTTTGATTGTTTACATTGAATGTGTATATAAATCTGTAAATTTAAATTTCAAATATAAAATAAATGAGTTGTTGTTAACTTCACTGAAATTTGTATTTTTCAATTTCAACTACAGGATTCAAATCTTTTTTTTTTAATGGAAAACGTTCCCGTTAACAATGGACTTCAATAGGAAACAAGATAGAATATGATTCATGATTTTGTCAAATTCGTTTTGAAAAAAAAAAGATGTAGAAAATGACTTGACTTTGCGTTTGAGGTGCTTTCAAAATCAGTCTAGAAACTTCTGAATATTTAATAAATTTTAAGTTTTAGTATGGGGTCTATATACACTCCTCCTAAACTCTGTATCAGGATCGGAACCCTAAGACCTGAAATATAAGTTTTACTTATAAATGTTTAATCAGATTTAAGATCTGATTGACAGTTTCTTCAAGATTGTGAAGGACAGAGAGACGCATAGGAGAAAAGGCAAACGAAAAGGAGAAACTTCGAAGAAACGAAGAGGAAAAAAGAAAAAAACGTATAAAATGTTGATGAATAAAGACGAAAAGAAAAGACGTGAAGAAAAGGGAGAAAAAAGGAGAGTAAATACTGAAATGTTAAAAGAAAGTGAAAGAAAAAGAAAGAAAAGACAAAAAGAAAGAAAGGGAAATAAGGGGATACAAGAGAGAAATAAAATCAGAGTTTAAGAAAAGAACGAAAGAAAGAAGAAGATGGGAAAAAATTATTACAAGATCTGTCTGATTTAGGAACCTGGGTAGAAAAACGCCGTAACCAAGACTTGCAGAAATCACCAGACTCGATCTAAATGGTGACAAGGGCAGTCCGGACGATTCTACCCACGCTATGCTGAAACAGGTTTTGAGAGATCGGTGAATCCCATTAAATGAAGCTAGATTCGGTCTCTTTGGTGGCTAGGGACACAAGGAAACCAGCAATAGTGTGGACGGTGACCATTTAAACTATTCAAGATTCCAGATCAGCTGATTCTTACAAAACGAAAGAAAAAGGCGAACAATCTCGATGAGTTAAGAGGGGAGTTGACAGAAGTAAAGATCAATCACGACCGTCAAAACTGGATGAATTTATTTGGCCAACAACGAAGCTAAAATTTGCCACAATGTCAGTTTCGTGTGGGGATATTCCGTAGGCGCATCAGGAAATGGACGTGACGGACAGAGTTCAAATCCTTTACCAGGCTGTTTGCATTTCTCATAGCAATAATACGTTTAGGAAAGGTATGAATCCAACTATCCTCTCTCCAGCAGTGGATGAAACCGAAAGGCTGAGTGGGTACTTTAGACTTAGTATGGAAACTGGTCTAGGAGGAGGAAAACTCTGAATTCAAAACCTGTTAAACTTTGTTTTAAATAATTGACCTTGTGCCACCTTCTGCTCGTGCATAGGTGTTGGTAAATGCATAACATGTTGGAATTAAATACTCAGGTGTCAAGCAATTAAGTTCTGCCCTTACCCCCCTTTAGACGAGGTGGCAAGTGCTTTCAGTGGGGACTTCTTCCTGGTACTAAGCTAATAATTTTACACATCCACACGGCCCGAATACAAGAAGAATATGTATTTATCCACACACACCCTTCACGTGCAGAATGTCACACATTGTCAGTTTTTAAGCGAAGTATCACTGGTTTCAGTTCAGAGTTTTCTTTTATAACTTGGCAACCACTCACTCTGTTATTGCATCAATACATTTAAATAACTTGAGGTGGTTAAAAGAAACAATCGCAGATTATTAAACTATGATATCACCTGGCTATTCATGTTGTATACCGTGGTGATATCAAACACAACAGTAATACAAATACATATTAAAATACAGGCCGATACTGTTTCGTATCAGATTCGAACGGGTTTATCAATTTCTGGCTTCGGTCAACGGCGACACGAGGAGAGAGACACAATTCTTAAAAGCCTATGCTAACCATACTATGCTGACCCCACCCAAACGCGCGGCGCATTTTGTGATGTTTAAGATCTCAGTTCATCTCTGCCGGTCGAGATCCGAAAAACTGAACCGCATGCCTCAACGGTAGAAAACCCAACTATACGCCTCAACGGTTGAAAAACCGACTGCATCCTCAACGGTCGAATACCCAACTGACGTCTTTTCAAAATCCTCAAATTTTCAGGACCATCTCTTCTGGGCATGACGTCATCCACACTCCAGCTCCAATTCTTGTCTTGGGGTCTATTATGACAATGGTGATTGTCATATCCTTTGCGCGGGAGCGTAAAACTGCACCAAATGATTATGCACCTGGACTAAGAGACTCAAACAGTTCAAATCCTTACCAAACTGAATGATAAAATATGATTAACGAAAAATTATTAATATTATAAAATCATTCCTTAATTGTATCACATTCATATGACTTGTTATAGTGCAACCATATTGATTCGACGGGATTTAGAAGTATATGAATGGAGAAGCAAAGATGAACTCATATGTGACCTTCTTCAATTGACCTCTACACGTGGACATGTCAGTTTTTACCGACCAGCAAGAACTTATCTACATCGGATCTGTTCGGATACAGGAAGTAGTCTGGAAGACCTGCCTGGAGCAATGGATGACAGAAACGGAGGAGGAAAGAGAGAGTCAGGTAAATCCATGCTGTCAGCGAAACCTGATGATGATGATACAATTATCTAACTCGTAAAAAACATTTTTTTCTTGTTAAAAATAAGATCCGTTTTACAAATGAGAAATTTATTGAAATTTTATCGATAAGCGGACATAGAGAAATATTTCACTTTTGAAATTGTTGATTGAAATTTCTGACCTCAGTTGGGGGCAGTGGTGGGTGTCGATGTGAGAATCTAATTTCAAATCGAGCATAAATACCTGCATGATTTAGTCCTTGAGAGAGTTGAAGAGAAAATAGCGAGTGAAGCGGTTTGAGAAATCTCTGCTGAGTTTGCCGAAGAGACAATTTGATACCAATTCACTTGCTCTCACCATATCAAATGGCATTGTGCCTCCATCTTTTAACTTCCTGAATATATTTTCTTTACCAGTATTATATTCTGTTATTAAGTTAACCGTTTATATCTTCATGTTTCCGGCAAATAAAGGTAATGCAAACTATTTTTTTCAGCTTCGATCACAAATCAAAAAATGTAACGGTTGATAGAAAATTGAAATTGACTAAATAAATAAATCAGACAGTCTCCGAATAGCCAAGACAAAGCACTCGTTGTAATTAAAAATGATTAGAAAAAAAACCCTGGGTGTTCGAAACCTTCTGCGCACGTGTGGAACCATTGGAAAGGAGGTGCCCGTGATGTAGTCGTTATCGCCGTAGGAAATGAACACGGCGATACGAGTTCAAATCCTGGACGAGACTGATTGCATTTCACATAGCACTAATACCCTTGGGAAAGGTATGAATCCAATTATTCTCCCTCCAGCTATGAGTAAATAGTAGGACAGACTAGGTTCTTCAGCCTTGGTGAGGCAACTAGTCTAGGAGAAGGAAAACTCTGAATTGAAACCTGTTAAACTCTGCTTAAAAATTGACCTTGTGTCATATCCTGCCCGAGCGGAGGGGTTGGTAAATAGTACCATTGGAAACGGATATGTTTCTGCCCCTAATGCGATAAGCGGATGGAAGGAGATGACGTGTTTTTTGACAGTTGGCGGCGAGACAGAATGAAGTAAAGACAGACAGTTGAACACCATCCACGAAGATGTAAGGAGAGGGAAATTTACGAGCCTTATTTTCAGGGTGCGCTCCAAAGAAGTCTTTAGACTAAATGCGACCAAGCGGACAAACATGTTATAAATACAATAGACAACCAGGAAAAAAATTCAAGGTCTGTGTTCCTCACTTGGATATTTTGCTTGTTTTTGTTAGCTAATATGGTCGTTTCATTTTCCATACTCTCTTTCTTTTTCCCGGCAATTATCTACAAGTAGTTATAGTGAATGAAGCTTTGGGTAGTTAAATAGAGTTTCTTTTGTTAGTCAACTTTTACTACGACGGGGCTTAAATTCTTTTTAGTACCGCAACCGTACAAAAATACCTCAGCTCAGAAAAGTTCACTTCTCTTCTTCAGCGAGTACAGAACGAATGTTATATGATTAAGGAATGATTTTTTAATTTTATTTTAATCATTTTTTGTTAATTATATTTTATCATTCAGTTTGGTAAGGCTTTGAACTATTCGAATCTCTTAGTTCAGGGCACAATCATTGGGTACAGTTTTACGCTCGCACGCAAAGGATATGACAATCATCATTGTCATAATAAAACTCCAGACTGGAAATGAGGGTGGAGTATGGATGACGTCATGCTCGGAAGAGATGACCCTGAGAATTTGAGGATTTCGAAAAAGAGAGTTGAAGGTTGACATTGGACCATGGAGTCGAGTAGTTGGGGATTCGGCCATTGAGTCGAAGAGATGAGTTTTTCGGATCTCTACCATCAGAGATGGATTGAGATCTTAAACACTACGAGGTGTACCAAACGTTGGGGGTGGACGTAGCATAGTATTATTACGAAAGACTTTTAAGAATTGTGTCTCTCTCCTCGTGTCGAGGAACCGAAGTCAGAAGTTAATAAAACCGTTCGTACCCGAACAACAGAGTCCGCCTGTTCTGTATTTGTATCTGCCTTTGTGATTAAGTATATGTGTCTGTAGTACCGTTATTATCGTTATCATTATGGTTATGATTATATAACACGAATACAAAAAAATCCACTCTATGTGATCACTTGACTGAAGATTAATTTCATGACTCTCGTTTGCCCTGCTATGAGTTGTGATGTGACTTCAATCCATGAAGCGAATGATGTGTTGATGCTGCACACCTGAGAGAACTAAAAAAGATTGGATGCGGATTCATACCCGGACTTCTTGGCTAACCACTGCTATGAAACCAAGTTCGCTCTATTTCCACTGCTGTAGGATAAGATTTCTATTGGTGAGTTTCGCCAAGACCTAAATGCTAAGTGAAACGTAAATAGCCTAGTCTAGGAATTGATTTCAATTCGCCGATTCCATTTCCCAGGATGATAACCGTTACGCTACGAGCGCCTTTTGATTCCGTCAAAGAATGCTTTCAGCGGATGTGTTCTATAACGCAGCACCTTCACGATCCATTAGGTTACGAGTTCAGGGATAATGATTGTGATGATAAGTGATTTAATTGAAAAACATAGTAGCCATCTCGTCTCCAAGTAATATGTGACAGGTTGTAGTGGGTTGCATGGTACCAGTAACACCTTCAGAAGGCGTACGATTTTTTCAATTTTTTTTTAGTACGGTTATTCTGCCGAAAAGGCAGTAACTCTCAGTACTCTTTATTAATTACCAGTAGCTGAAGGGGAAAGTGAGGGATTCATGCCTTTACCAAAGTGATTAATGCGAAGTAAACAAACACTATATAAATGATTTGAACCCGGTTCATCGTTCCTATTATTTATTTGTTAACTTTCTTTAGACTTAGCTGATTTTTATTATTTTCTCCTATCAACCAAAAAGAATAACAATCTTTGCTAATAGTATAGAGACTATTTATGCAATATCAATACGCAGATTATTTTTTTAAGTAATTCATCCGATGGTTCCCAAAAATGCCACCTTAAATTCTTTCTCTTGCCATTTCTTAGAAAAAATATCTTATTTAATCTTGGAATTTTCTAAACTATCAGTTTTTGGTCCGATTTGGCTATTGATTTGAAAAGCATATTTATTCTGTTTGCAAAAAATGCTAATCGTCAGTCGATTTAGATTTTGAACAAAAATTAATGTCATCAGGTAAATTTCTAGTTTAAGGAGGAATATTTAAAAAGTCTACGATAATCAAAAAAAGTCAACCAAAATTAGAAATTCCCCTCGTTATTTCGAGTTTCCATCTCTTTTTCGCTCTACTAAAGCAGTTAATCCTAATATCTCTAATCTCGTCCTGTAACTGTAATCTTTTCTTCGTTTTATTAGTTTTTTCACTCTTCTTTGCTCGCCCTGCAATTTTTATATTATTCTTCAATTTACTCGTCTCGACAATGGGGCACAGAACTAAATACAATATTCTATATGATATCTTAGAGATTCATATGTTTTTAAAACACCAGTTGCTTCTTTTGAAATAAAATTCCTAACCATCCAGTCAATAATTTCATATAGACATATAAAAAAAATCATGCTAATGATATCAAAATCATTAGCATTATTAATAAATTTAATCAGCTATATAGATATTATTTTTAGATATTTCATCATATTTGCCTTTGATCACTAGGTCAATAGTTCTATATTTCCTGTATTTCAGGTTTTTGTGCGACGATGAAAATACAAAGCACGCACAATTAGCCTTCTTTGTTTCTTTTCCGTTTAGTGATATTTTAACTTTCGTCAGACACAAAAAAAGTAATAATATCAATTTTGATTTTAGAATCAAAAGTTTTCATAATGAGTCAAAAGTTCTTGATTATAAGTGAAAAGCTTTGCAATATTTAAGTAATGTGAGTTACTATTCATCTACTTCGTATGCGTTTGTTGAAGTCATAAAGCTGACGAACCACACTTCGCCTGATACTCTCTGTGTGTTAATCACCAGTTCTGCTTCTATGGCACGGAGCACAACCTCGTAATACACGGGTTTGGGCTTAGTTGACCTTGCCTGATCGTTTCGGTCCTTGAAACCCGAACAAAAATTCTTGAACCATCTGGCTACTGTACTGTGATTAATTGCGCCTCCACCTTTCACCTTTTGATCCACAAATATTTTTAATTGCTTTCACAGTATTATCGTCCAGTTTGAACTTGTAAAGCAGAAGTTCCCTAATTAGACTACGTTGCACGTTTATCTGTGCGGCTTTCAAATTACACAAGTAGTGAAGCAATGAACGATGAGTCAGCGCACCAACTACCGCGATGCTACCAAAACAACAGTGGGCAACCTCAGGGGATTGAACTGCATCGCTCACGTGATATCATCATCATCATCATATCGTGCTGGCAGCACGGATATCCCTGACCCTCTCTCGCCACTCCTCCCTATCGTTCATCGCCCTAGGTAGGTCTTCAGGACAACAACCTGTATCCTCACATAGCTGCTGAATGTACGTTCGTGCTGGTCGTCCTGCTTTTGCGCGGCCATGTGTGGGGATCCATAAGAGTACATCTCTTATGAGTTCATCTCTGCTTCTCCAGACGTTAACTAACATGTACCAAAATATGGCAAAACTTTTGACTAGCTCTAGTATAATATTCCACTTGGAATCCCTTGTGCATTTGCTTAAAGTGAAATTGAAACAGCCTCGTCCGGAATTCGAACTTAGCTTGCCGGGTTTGTTTATAACGACGAAAATCATGCCCTCATTATTATATTCATATACATCACTTATGAGTTACGTATATTATGCATAAAAATACCTAATTTTTGTTTGTGCTCTACTTATTCATCAGGGCTTATAAGTTACATATATTTTGTATAAGAAGACCCAGTTTTTGTTTGTACTTTATTTATGCATCAGGTCTTATAAGTTACGTATATTATATGCAAGAAGACCGAGTTTTTGTTTGTGTTCTACCTAGTTATCAATGCTTACAATACGCTAGCTGGATCTTTTACTGGGGTGTAAGACTCGACCACCAGAAGGCGGTCTGGATATGAGACTTGATTGCATTTAATGGTAAGGTTACCTTTATAGAGTTCTAAGAAGAATGGAGTACCCTCTTATTGTCATTATTTCCAGGTCCTCTCTGACCCGGATGGTTAGTATCACTTAGTTCTCTATTTATGGGTTGAAATAGATCTGTTAGAAAATTGTTCACATTGGATACGAATACTTGTATCTTCATCATCATCATGTCGTCCCATCAACACGGATATCCCTGACCCTTTCTCGCTGCCTTTCCCTATCGTTCATCGCTTCCGGTAGGTCCTCAGAGCTACACTCAGTATCCTCACAGAGCTGCTGCAAGTAGGTTCGAGCTAGTCGCCCTGCTTTTGCTCGGCCATGTGAAGGGATCAACAGGAGTACGTCACTTATGAGCTCGTACCTACTTCTCTAGCAGTTTCCTGCATGTCTGGTTCGTCTAATTTGGATAGTTTTCCTGATGAGTGGTAGGTGGCTGTATAGCAGCTGCTTTGTGGGGTGCTGCCTCAAGGAATACTTGTATAACTGTATGCAAATTGCTCGTTTTAAAAATAGCAGCTTGAAACTAGTGTAGAAAGGATTTTAATTAGTTATTTGAAACCTCAAGACTGTGTGCAAGCAAACGATTTTCATCAAATAAAAATAATAACTTGAATTCATAGAAGTGTGCTAAATTATAAGTATATGATAGGAGTGCTGGAAACAATACAATCTTGAGGAAATTATTTCAATAAGATAAGAATACTTCGTATTATATATTTGTTGGGGAAATAAATTAAGAGACAACTAAATAAAAATGTAGATATAAACGTACAATTAAAAAGATTCCCTTACCGCTTAGCATAAAATAACCTGAGGTGGACTGATACAACTTTAAAATCATTGAATCAGTCAGTGTTACACAACAGAAATGTTACCTCTTTACGAGATTTTTGCTATCACAATAGACCGAAAATACGTCAACTAAGAGAATTAAGCAATTTTTATTCAATGTTCTAAGAATGGTACAAAGATGTATCTGAGAGTGAATTTCCATAACCACAGCTTTCAATGATATTATGTTATATTGTCATCAACAGATTCACATCTACATATACATGCAGCATCATAACGACACAATAATTAAACAGACGAACGAAGACTTCTTTATAAATATATGTACCTCTCACTTTATTGTAAGGGTTCGAAAAGGGTTACTCAAGGTTTGCGTGTGAAAGGGAGTTGGAGACCGAACAGAAACTGCAATATTTTTACCCCCACTCTTATGGCCGTCAACGTTGAGTCTTTCTCGTTCTCCAGATGCTTAATCGGAGGCCCAGAGGCCTACTCTGCAGGGTGATGGCTTTCTTTAGTGCATCTTATCAGCAAACTCTCTTGACCCCAACTCAATCGGGGGCCCCGAGCCCCTTCGGCCTGGTGCGGCTTTCCCTACCACATCTCGTCTATAACTCCGTCCGATCTCTAACTGGAACTAAGTTGACTTCTGACTTGACTGAGTTATATAATAGTTCAACGCCCACTCAGTCGCCTGCTCGATCTTTGAAATCGCATGTTTGATCGTCATCAAGCGGAAATAACTGTCATGCTGTTCACAAGTCACTCTCTTCCGGTGCATCAGTCTATGAGTGTACCATGGGAATTTTTTTACCTCGTCCCATTTCATCAGCCAATTTCCGCCCACGCGATTTCCTCTGATAACTGCCATTAGAATGTGTCACCTCCTTCCGATGCATCATCTTGGAGTGGCATTTTTTGCCGGGTTGAAGGCCAAAATACAACAATTAGATCTACTTTGACTTGAAATAGAAGTATGTATTTACCAACAAGTGACTCAAGGTCAATTTTTAAACGGACGTTAAAATGTTTGAATTCGGAGTTTTTTTTTTCTTTCAGGCCAGTTGCCATACCTAAGTTAAAAACCTAATCTACCTTACTATTTACTCACAACTGAAAAGAAATTTGTTCGATAGCAAACCTTTCAACTGGTTAATAGCGCTATGTGAAATGCAAACAGCCTAGTCCTGTATTTGAACTTGGGTCTCCATGTCCAATTCTAACAACGTTAATTATAACACCAGGAGCGCTTCCTCCTGTTAGAGAAGTACCATTTCAAGGTTTCATTTATCAGCCAAATAAAACTGTGTGAGATTAAATTCAAAACGATCTTGAACTCTAATGACACAAATATTCTTAAAACACATCGATTTTTGGTTTGGTTTGATTTAATTGGTTTTAAGGCAAATCAGCCATTATAGGTTATTCAATGCCAAATCCTGTTTATACGTATATATATATTAATTATATATATGTGATTTATAAAAACATTTTTTGATAACATTCTTAAACGAGCACGAGCTTTTTCTTGCATACAGTTAAATATTTTCAAGTATTGTAATATAGCAGTCACAATTTAACCTCAGTCATTTGTTTGCACACAGTTTGTTCTATTTGATCCATAGATAGTACCCTATCAGTTAATTGCACTCCGGGTCAGAGTGGATCTGGGAGCAATGGTAATGAATGGGTACTCCTCGTTCCCCAAATCTCTAAGGCTGGAGACTTGCTAAATGATTTAATCCTACTTACCAACCCCTCTGCTCGGGTAGGATATGACACAAGGTCATTTTTAAGCGGAGTTTAACAGGTTTGAATTCAGAGTTTTCCTTCTCCTAGACTAGTTGCCTCACCGAGTCTGGAGAAATCAGTCTGTCCTACTATTTACCTATTGCTGGAGGGAGAATAATTGGATTCATACCTTTCCCAAGGGTATTAGTGCTATGTGAAATGCAATCAGTCTCGTCCAGGATTTAAACTCGTGTCGCCATGTCCATTTCCTACGACGATAACCATTACACCACGGGCACCTCCAAATGGTTTAATGTCATATCCAGTTTTATAATCTAACAAATGTGAAGCTTCATTCTCAATCCATTTTGGTCATACGTTGAATATGTGAATAAAAATCTGCCTATCCATTCCAAATTATTTTAGAAATGTATGTAAAAGTGTCATATAGCCCTTAAATACTTACCTGGCTTTTTATCTGGGCTGTTTGGCATTCATGCCACATGGGGTATTAAATATCAATGTCAGTTTCGAAGTAGAGGGGCCCCAGCTCCGTGTGAGCTTCCTTCTTGTTTGGGTTTTATGGCATATCAACCTTTGGAGATTATTTAATGCCAAATCCATTTTATACAAATAAACAGTTTTATATCAAACAATTAACTTTAGTAAAAGTACGCAGTTTATTTAATTGTCAACAATATTTCTATTTCAAGCTATTCAGTTTAGTCAAGCAGTTTTAATTTAAACAATTTGGTTTAGTATAAATAACAATTTAGTTTAAATAACAATTTAGTTTAGCATAAACAGGCAGTTTAAATGTCAAAACAATTCTATTTCAAGCAGTTCAGTTGAGCATAAGTATGCAGTTTAAATATCAAAACAGATCTATTTCAAGTAATTTAAATTAGCATAAGTACGCAGATTAGTTCTATTCGGCCCATAGATAGGGCCCTATCAGGTGCTACCTTTCCGGACCAGAGTGGACCTGGGAGAGATGGCAATGAAGAGATGCTCCGCATTTCCCAAAGCTCCTGTATCACTGGAACTTCACCATCAGATTGTTTAGTGTCATATACAGAACGCTCCTTGTGGGGTCTTACCACTCTGTAGAGGTGCAGCCGGTGCATTCTACAGACCCCACCCAATGGGCCACCTTTGGCTGGCTGAACTACATTGATTGCAGAGTATAGCACTTGACCTCTGTGGTCTAGTTTAAACTAAGAACAGACACTCGTGCCGGACTTATGTAACATCTAGTGAGTCCAAGTCAAGCAGGCTCCTCTGGTTCACATTGCACTATGTGAACCGATGACAAGCATAAATCCTGCAGGGTACGAGTCTCGATTCATGCTCGACCTCTGTCTTCCCTAAAATCCCCTCTATAAAAAAATGACTTTTTGTCAAATCAAGTCTGGTGGTTGGTAGAGATAAATAACGTTATATAGCTCTTACTCAGACAATCAGCCAGCGCTCATCTCTTCACTTCGGTCTTCGATCGTCTGGTCGGGCTCTTTGTATCGCCATTTTTGTTCTGGTTCGTTGACTTCTGTCGTCATCACCCGTCGTTTAGGTTCTTCTCTGCTGGTATGAGGAATAGTTACCCGACCACATTTTCAGGTGTCCAAATTACTTTTGCTTCTGAAAGAACTCTCAAATTTTCGTCACCCGACCGACAAAAAGAACAGTCAGTGATACTTGTACATATAGAGCATTTCAACAGTTCGAGTAGAGCGTTTCTAACGGATGACTTTTTAACTTCGAGAATCATCTGATCACGTGACATTTTGTCCAGCCAAAGCCATGTTCTCGAAATGACCACAGGTTCGTGACACATCAATCAAACCAGGATCACTCCACGGTTATTCGACTCCGTTTTAAAGCATTCTGTACTAGATGCCAAATAATTGAGTCCATTAATTAATGATGTAAAGTTAGCGACCATAGTCGAGGGTGACCCGAAGGCTCCCTTTTCGATAGCTACTACACCAAGGTGTAGGGGAGGGCGCTACTCCATTCCCAGTAATTAATGATGTAAAAAGAGCCAAACGTCGAGAAACAGCATCGATTTAGCTACAGAAAAAATAAGATTTATTAGAAAAACAAATGAATGATAGATTAATTGATTTTAATCGCATGTTAACCAGTCTATCGTTATTTCATGCCCAGAAAAAAATTATTTGAGTAAAAAAAAAATAATAATAATCAGTTTGCTTGTTTTATTATCATTATTGATTGGAGTTTAGACTCAATCCAAAATTCCCGGACGTCTGATAAATTACAATAAAAATAACGCCTCTTTTGATATCCCTATCATCGTTTGAATAATCATTCCGACGAGTATCCCCACTATTGTTGTATTGATCTCTACATTGGATAACTAGCATTGTTTGAATATTACAAAAGAAGCTTGATCAATATCTACAGAATTATTCAGACTAATGACTATTTTGGTCGAATGTTCTGATGATTATTCTTCGACCGGCAAACTCTGCTGCCTTCTTCAGATACACGTTTTAGTCATTTACTAAGGTTAGCTTAATTTTTCACAATCAATAGTTTAGGACAACCAGTGAGAATGGAACTCACTAACCAAAATAACTCGGCGCCTGAACGCTAAGTTGATTTGTTTTTCCTCCCCAAGTTGTTTTTTTTTTCCATTGAAGTAAGTTGAGAGTGTGGTGGTACACAGATATTTACCATTCAAACGATAAGAAAATTTGGAGGTAAAATCATTAAAAAATATCAGATAAACCTGTGGCAAGATCAGAGCGACAAAAATGGACAGAAGAAACAGTGTCTGATTTGCATATTGACTAAAGGGGATGCAGCTTAAGGCCTCAAGGTCAAGGGGTCCCCATACTCAAATAGTTGAGAAATAGATAGACAGGTTCTTTTAACAGAATAAAAGGAGCAAGCTGTCTTCTCGAGACATCTATTTTACCTGGGGCACCTGGGTGGTGTAATGGTTGGCAAGCTGGAGTAACAAACCTTCGTGAGTGAGTTCGATTCTCGGTGGGTGCCCCATTCATACGGCCTTATACTGCATCTAAGTTAGAAGCTTAGTAATTTAAGACTTCTATTATACCTGAGCAGGTGTATCAGAGAGTAGTATCTGTACTCGATAAATTTTAATTAAATGTTACATAATTTTAAAATTTAAGTTGAAAAAATATTTCTTGCTTTTTATATATTTGGAAAAAATAACTCTTCTCTTTAGTATATTTTATCATTTTGAAAATATCATTTTGGATTATCAGATAGAAACGCCGATCCATACGAAAATAATCCAGACATTTTTTCACGGTAATAATTCTAGTATGTCATAAATCCAAAGAAATTCGAGTTCCCAGTTCTTCCTCCATTAGTCATTGATTTTAGTGATCTTAAATCTATTATATATTCTTTTCTAATTTTCTCTAGTTAGCAAAAATCAGTGAACATATGATAATAGGGATCCAGTTCTAGATATATGGGGAGTGTGGAGTAACCATTGCTATTATTCCCAGGTCAACTCTGATATGGAATTATAGTATCTGTTTGAGTCCCATCTAAGGGTCAAATACATCTGTTTAAAAATTATTCTTATTTGATAGGGCTGTGTATGAAAAATATCCAATTAAGAAATAACTACACAAAAAAGCAAGTATAAACATACAATGAACACGATTCCCTAACTTTTAAGCATAAAATATCCCTAGACGGGTCGACATGCCGTTAAAATCAATGAATCACTCAATCAATTCATCAATCAAAATCGAAACAGTGTAAAGCTCTTAGATACTAGTGTATCTTGTAAATATATTATTTCAAATAATTACGACTTTTCATAAACAATTTCAAAAGATTCAACAAAAGATATTCAAAATCTTGTACGTTTTAAACACAATATACATCTCTCTCTCTCTCTCTCTCTCTCTCTCTCTCTCTCTCTCTCTCTCTCTCTTTCAACATTACTTTTCCTACTTCTTAATCTGTTACCTTTCTTCCAACACTCTTTTTTATTATTTCTATCTCTCTTTTATTTAGGGGGAGCTTCCTGTATCTCCCCCAAAAATGAACGCTTTCTATGTCAGCATGACTCATTTTACCTTTCCTCACCCCCTTTTACTATTTCGATATTATTTTCTCGAGAGAGAAAGATTGGGAAGGATGATAAAGAGAAAGAAACTGAATAAATTGAGATAGCTATATAGATAATGGACATAGATAGATAGATAGATAGATAGATAGATAGATAGATAGATAGATAGTGAATGAGACACTTTTATAGAGGTGGAATATAATTATCAAGACTAATAATACATAACGATAGATAGATAGTGAATGAGACACGTTTATGGAGGTGGAATATAAATATCAAGTCTGATAATACAGATAGATAGATAGATAGATAGATAGATAGTGAGTGAGACACCTTTACGGAGGTGGAATATAAATATCAAGTCTGATAATACATAACGATAGATAGATAGATAGATAGATAGTGAATGAGACACCTTCATAGAGGTGGAATAGAAATATCAAGACTAATAATATATAACGATAGATATATAGATAGATAGATAGATAGATAAGGCTTCTTTCACTCCCTAGAAAATATATACCAATTTCCACTTTTACATCTACTTTTTTTATTATTATTCCCTTTTGTCTTTTGGGGTCTATGTTCCACTTCCTACAAATGCACGTACTCTGACCAATAAGTACTCAGAGCAACATACCTCAGAAATTTACGCCAGTGTGTTCGAATACCCATCTTACTTTCATTCAGTATCATATCACAAAGGTACATCTCGCTTTTGTGACGATTCCCCCAAACTAACTTTATGATAGCGCAAGACTCCAAGTAAGAATCGAACTCGAAACTATCGGCAATGTACAAAGCTACTAGCGTTGTTCACCATTCAGCAGCAAATAATAGCCAGTTATTTAATAAATTCAGCTTAGCCAGCTGTTTAGGTCACTCAGTGAGAACCCAGCACACTTGGTCAAGCAGATTAGCTCGTTCAGTATTATGTCACGGTTAAACGCTTGGATGATTTTTAAGTTTAGCTTTCTACGGCACAAAGAACGCGACTATAATGTGACGGTTATCATTGAGAAAATGGAATCGGTGTGACTAGATTCAATTCTTGACGAGGTGGTTCGTGTAATACCTTTGAGAAAGGCATGAATCCGTCGGTTTTACCCAAAGATATGGGTAAATAGTTAGACAGACCGGGATCTCTAGCCTGAGTTGCAAAACCAGTCAAGAGTGAGTGAAGAGAAAGAAAATGGATATATATATATATATATATATATAGAGAGAGAGAGAGAGAGAGAAATAAAATGAAGGGATAGATAGATAGATCATGAATAAGTTAGATTGAGATAGATAGATAGATAGATAGATAGATAGCGAACAGCTTAGATAATGAAAAAAATTAAATAGTGTTATATACCTAACAAAGCTTTACTGAATGAGAAATAACCAAAATTTTGGTTGAAAATGAAATGGAAATCTTCTTAGCATTAACAAAATACAATACTTACCAGCGGCGGGAAGAAGGTAACCACTGCTTATGGTAACTACTTAGTATATTTTCCCTATTTGTCATACGTCCCAACAACCGAACGAGTTTGTCTCAAGGCCATTTTTAAAGTAGGCCCGGGCATTCTCCTAAAAAGGAGTGCATCAGGTGCAAGGTGATAAACCTAGCCCTTCCGAGGAGGGTTAGAGCCAGAGAGGATGCACCTCCCCAAGGCTGCCGGAGGGCCGGCCGTGTAACGCATATGCTAAGCTTCCTCGGCACCTACGTCAGGCAGCCTCGACCGAGTGAAACACCACTGCTAAAGGCAGTTATTATAGTAATTTACGAAGCTCTTTGCTTCGATGTGGCACAAGGCCGAATGAATGGGGTACCCAATGAGACTCGAACTCACTCGTGTAGGTTTGCTAGTCTAGCTTGCTAACCGTTACACCACCAGAGGTGCCCAAGGCAGTTATTATATCCCCCTTCATAATAGTGTCCAACGTATTTATAAGGATTGGGACATACCCATTAACGTACGTAGGTAGGGTATATAACAGATAGATAGATAACAAACAACTTAGATAAGGATCAGGTTTTGATAGATAAATAGTTGAGTGTTGAAAGTATCAATTTTCAAGACTTCTCATCACAAAGTAGAATTAAATATTATTCGACAAGATACTGGCATCCTGAAAATCATTAATGAAGGATTAAATTTACGCTGTTTCTCCGCTTCAGACGAAGCAGTTCATAAAAATAGTCCTCTAGACTGAGTGGTTCGTAAAGAAAAATAGTCCCTAAGTCAGTCCAACACTTTGTTCAACATTGGTTCATAACTCGTGTAGTGACAATAATACAATCAAGGTACCTAACTCGGTGGTAATGGTAAACAAGTAAGTCTAGCAGACCTTTAATATTAGTACTTTCGATTCTCATGGAGTGATCTGCTTTCGTGGCTGTGTGTCCCACTCATGAGATTAATCAGTTAGGTGAAAGTTTAGAATTGCACCCGGTTTTTGGTACAAACCTGGAAAAGATTGTATGGAAGACTGGTAGTTGTACTTGGAGGTCTCTCATCTTCTCGAAGCCGATGTTATCCAAGGATTTCACACAACTGGATATTTTGCCATCACAGAAGTTATGAACAAACTATGAGTAATAAGTAGGGGCTCTTTAACTTTGACTCGCTGAATTCAAACCAGAGAAAGACAGAGACAGAGACAGAGAGACTTTGCCGGGCTATTCTTACACAAAACATATAACATAAGCAGCGTCCAAGTCGGGTCACGGGATTACTGACAGATACTCAAAATATTGCGAAACATTTAACAAGGGTTATAAACTTAATATGTGTGGTTAATCATCCATTCCAACCCTTAGGAGACAAAGTTAGTTTTTCTTGATATCATTGACCCGAAAATACGAACAATAATCCCCTTTGCTTTTTGCTTTTAAAGAGAAAGTTCTGACAGTAACATATGTGAATTAAAAAGAGAATTCGCAATAAGTGAAATTGAGCAAAATGATATTGAATGCGCATGTACAAAACAAGCCCATTTTTTTTATTTTTTTATTTTGTATTCTTTTTTTGTTACCTCCGGGAGTGGAGAGTCAGTACACAACACTACAAGCTTGCACCCGGAATTTAAAACGAATTATTTCCAAAGATACGATCTTAGATTTATTTGTTTGTTTCAAAAGTGAAAAAAAATCAATGCGCTTTTAAATAAAAATATAATATCGAAAATAAAGATATATATATTTTTTTCTCTTATCGTACTTATCTATGATAAGAGAGGGAAAAACGTATTTATTTTCTATATTGAAAAGGAAGCTTTTATTGTGGGGTAAAAATGAAAACTTGAAGCCTTCAGAAACTCTTAGCAAAGATATTTTTTGTATGTGTATGCGTCTGGG
>CAUZXS010003779.1:0-5000 GCA_963585895.1 Sepioteuthis lessoniana | reverse complement strand
TTTTATCCAGTGGTCAGCCGGAACGGCTAAGTCCACTTTTCGGCTGGTTATCTTCTTTTTTTTTTCTTTTGATTATCACTAGGTTTGGTCGTCTGGCAAAGATAAGATAATCAGTTTGTATCTCAAAAACTCAGAGGAGTTTGTGCGTCTCATTCTTCAGGACAGATTCTGCCTTATTTATACGATTTGTAAGCATGGTCAAATGTAAACTTCTTGCGCATTTTCCAGTGGATCTCCTTGTCCACCCCGTCGTGTTTAGTCTTCTATTTCTTACCAAACTTAATTCGGGTCTTCACCCAAGACCTTGGGTGAGGGAGGGTAGTAATTTTATGTATTTTACGTATTGATGTTTCTTGCTGCACCTCTTGGTTGATCTTTTTCAATAATGCTTTTACTTTTAAAGTGAAACAGTTTGTTTTTTTCAATTTCCATTTCCTGGTAATTCAATTTACTTATTTTATCATATTCGTTCACTGCTGGCCCAGAAAAGTCAATTAGAAAGTTCGTTTTTCTTTTATAGTTTTCACTATATCTGTTCTATTAATCTATATATTTCTATAAGTTTGTGTAAGAAAATCCCAGCGGACCTTATAATAATCAACAAAAAAAAAAGAGAATTTTCAAAATTGTCGACTTTACTGTCCCGGCGGACCACAGAATAAAATTGAGAGAATGTGAAAAGAAGGATAAGTACCTCGACCTTGCTAGGGATTTGAACAAAACTATGGAACAGGAAGGTGACAATTATACCAATTGTGATTGGTGCAATTGAAACAATAACTAAAGGATCACGAAAGGGACTGTTGGACTTCGAAGTTGGCGGACGAGTGGAGACCATCCAATCTACTACATTATTGAGAACGGCCAGAATACTGAGAAGAGTCCTGGAGACTTGAAGGGACTTGCTGTCACTCAAACTCCAGTAAACGCTAACGCTAATGTGAAAAACTCTAATGACTAAATAATAATGATAATAAAGACGCAACAAAATAGCAAATGTAGACTATGCGAGATGAAACCATCAATCACATAATAAGTGAACGTAGCAAATTAGCACAGAAGGAGTATAAGAGTAGAAACGACTGGGTGGGCACGGTGATCCACTGGGAAATGTGAAAGGAATTTAAATTTGACCATACCAACAAATGGTATATGCACAACCCAGCACCTGACCTTGAAAATGACACACATAAACTCCTATGGGACTTTGATGTACAGACAGATCACCTAATCTCGGCCAGAAGACCAGACCTTATAATAATCAACAAAAAAAAAAAAAGAAAAGAAAATTTGCAAAATTGTCGACTTTGCTGTCCTGGCTGACGACAGAATAAAACTAAAAAGAATATGAAAAGAAGGATAAGTACCTGGACCATGCTGGAGAACTGAAAAAAACTGTGGAACATGAAGGTGACAATTATACCAATTGTGATTGGTGCTTTTGGTATAGTAACCAAGAAGTTGGTTGACGAGTAGAGACCATCCAAACGTCAACATTATTGAGAACGGCTAGAATACTGAGAAGAGTCCTGGAGACTTGAGGAGAAGTGCTGTCACTCAAACTTCAGTAAAAAAAACTATCAGCAAAAACTGATGTGAAAAACTCTAATGAGTAAATAATAATAATAATAATGATGATGATAATAAATGGCCAGAATACTGCAAACGTCCTGGGGACTAGGAGACTTGCTGTCATTCAAACTCCAGTGAGAGACCATCAGCTAAAGCTGATGTGAAAAGCTCTCAAGGAATAATAATAATAATAATAATAATAATAAGAAGAAGAAGAAGAAGAAGAAGAAGAAGAAGAAGAAGAGTGTGAGTTTTTCCTACCAGCGTTAGCTGGGGGTCTTTCACTGGTGACAAGTGATAGCAAGTCTTCTCGGGTCTCCAGGACTATTCTCAGTATTCTGACCGATCTTAATAATGCACTACTTTGAATGATCTTGCTTCTGCCTCCTATTTCCAACTCTTCTAGTCTCATTACCAAACCTCTGTGGACCGTTCCGAGTGCAACAATTATAGTTGTCATGACTGTCACTTTTTTTGATCAATAACTTTTTTTAGTTCTCCGGTAAGGTCTAAGTACTTGATCATCTTTTCGCTTTCTTTCATTTTCACTCTGTGGTATGATTATTTTACTCTCTGAAAGTTTTTCCTATCAGCGTTCACTGATGGTCTTTCACTGGAGTTTGAGTGACAGCAAGTCTCCTCAAGCCTCCAGGACTTTTCTCAGTATTCTTGCTGATCACAATAGTGGTGTAGTTGGGATAGTCTCCACGCATCCCGTTATTTCCAAGTCCTCTAGTCTTTGTACCAATCCTTTGATGATTATACCAAGAACACCATTTGTAATTGGTATAGCTGTTACTTTCATATTCCACAGTTTTTTTTTTCAATTCCTTGGTAAGGTCCATTATTATTATTTTATTATTAAATCTTTTGTATTACTCTCAGTTTCTTACTGGCTTTTACGCATGATCTTAGTTGATTCGTTTGGTTTGTTTGGGTTTTATGGTATATCAACCATTTTTTGTTATTCAATGACAAATCCTCATTATACATACATTCATTAAATATAAATATGATTTGTAAACAAATGTTGTTAATAACAGTTTCAAACGAGCCTGGGCTCATTTTTTGCACGCATTTAAATGGTTTCAAGCAAGAATTGCCATTTAACACTAATTATTCTATTCAGCATAATACATTCGTTTGCACCAAGTTAAATGATTCCACGTATCACTAATAATTCAAGTAGGGATCAGTCATTCGTGTGCACACAATTAAATGATCGAGCAGTTCTATTTCAAACAATTCAATTTACCATAGGTTTTTTGCTTGCTTTCAGTTTAATCGTCAAACAGTTAAAATTGTACTCATAGATAGGACCCTATGAGGTGCTAACACTCAGAGTCAGAGTTGACCAGGGATCGATGACAATAAAAGGGTACTTTGCACTCCCCAAAACTCCAGCATTAATGGAGCCCCACCATCAGATGGTTTAGAGTCATATCCAGAACACGCGTTGAGCGGGGTTTTTACCCCTCTACCGATGTGCAGTCAGTGTCTTCAACACCCCATCCGAATGAGCTTTTCTTAGATAATTGAAGGCAGTGAATATATGAATTCAATGTTGTTGTTTTTTTCTTTATTGCGTCTTTTATTATCGTTATTATTTTCATTGTTGTTTTTGTTATATTGTTGTTGTTGTGGTTACTCCTATTCGAGTTTTTCACACCGGTATTAGCCGATAGTTTCTCACAGTAGTTTGAGTCTTCTCAAGTATCCAGGATTTATTGGATGGTCTCCACCTGTCTTGTTTTTTCCAAGTATTCAAGTCCTGGTACCAATCCTTTGTGACTTTACGAAGAGCACCAATTACAATGGTTATCTAGGTTACTTTCATATTCCACGGGTTTTTTAATTCCCTAGCAAGGTCCAGGTACTTATCCTTCTTTTCGCTTTCTTTCAATTTTGCTCTGTGGTCAGCCGGCATAGCAAAGTCCACAATGCGGCAAGTTATTAATTATATTATTATTATTATTATTATTATTATTATTATTATTATTATTATTATTATTTACTCATTAGAGTTTTTCACATCAGTGTTTAGCTGATGGTTTTTCACTGGGTTAGAGTGATAGCAAGTCTCCTCAAGTCTCCAGGACTCGTCGCAGGATTCTGGCCGTTCTCAGCAATGATGTTATTTGGATAGTCTCTACCCGCCCGCCAACTGCCATTTCCTCCAGGTCTTTTAATAATCCTTTAGTTATTGTGCCAAAAGCACCAATCACAATTGGTACAATCGTTACTTTCATGTTCCACAGCTTTTTTTTCAATTCTCTAGCAAGGTCAATGTACTTATCCTTCTTTTCACATTCTTATAGTTTTATTCTGTGGTCAGCCGGGACAGCAAAGTCGAGAATTTTGCATTATTATTATTATTATTATCATTATTATTATTATTATTATTATTATTTGGACTGTTGCAAAAATTTGAATATGTTATTCATATATGTTTAAGCAATTTTATTTAGCTGACAGAACCAACATAAAATTTGTTATGATTATACCATAATAGTAATAATAATATTCTGATATTTTGGGTTGAGAAGGAAATTAACTCTTTCTTTTAAAAAATGCGGACAGGATAAACTATATATATATATATATATATATATATATATATATATATATATTATATATATATTATATATATATATATATATATATATATGATATAAAACACAGGATGCTAATGACTGCCTACTGTCCTTGTCCGATAGAGATTAACCTTGTAAATATGCACATATCTAGTAGTTTTTATCTATGGATTTCCATTTTTTCATAGTGTAATGAATACCTTATATGTCTATTTTCCTAAGTACAAGCCTAAGAGTCAGAGCTACCAAGTGAAAATCAAACTTGCAAGCATTTACACCTCTTCAGTATGCTCCCTAAAAACTAACGCGGCTTAGATAGGCTACAAATGGATAACTATGGATCACTTGGTGCGGATAGAACTCAAAGGTAAATGTGTAAGTGCCTGTTCGAGGCTAGTCTGTATTCAGTCTACGTCACTTTGTAAATTTCTCCGATTCCAACTTATATAATATGGACATTTCTAACAAAAAAAAAAACAAACAATAGTCACTCCGTGACTTACCCCCTCTCAAATCCAATTGGAGTGGAGTTACTGAGCTATTGTTGTTAATGTGCTAGACTGCGTCCCCAAAGTAATCGAGTTCGAGATCCATTCACGCCATTACATTCACCTCTCAGTCTAATACCCTTGGGGAAAGCATGAACCGACCTATTCCTTCAATTTTGGGTTCAATGGTACCACTACTGTTTCTTCTAGAAGGATAGCTGTGACGCTAAATAATTCACAAAGGTTGATGTGCCATTAAACAAAGAAACCACACCAAATCAAACCCAAGAAGTACCTTGACGTATCCAACCTGTTACCACCCGTTTAAGGGACCGGAAGTGAAACG